>JAYDZG010000004.1:13680246-13705553 GCA_034509265.1 Microcambeva bendego | reverse complement strand
TAGGTAGGTAGGTAGGTAGGTAGGTAGGTAGGTAGGTAGATAGATAGATAGATAGATAGATAGATAGATAGATAGATTAAAAGCAATTTAATTAATAAACAGAATCGCCACCAGTTCATGCCATTCAGACTATATAATTGTACCAAAATAGTCCAAGTCAAACTATGACAGAGTACATGAATAATGATTAAGTTCCTTAAATGCAGACAAAAACAACACCGTTTAAAAAAAAAATACTTTGTGAAAAGAACCGGTGTGTCTGAAAATGTGTAAAGGTGCATTGCAAGCTTGCACAATAAAATCTGCTTTTGTCAAGACATGTCAGAACAGGAGATCCCATATTTGCCAGTGGGCTTTCACTTAGTGGGCAATGCTAGCTGAACAAGCTGTGTGTGTGTGTGTGTGTGTGTGTGTGAGTGTGAGTAAAGAGAGAGTTATGTACACTATGTTAGATGCTTTGAACATTCTTTGCAGGGAAAACATTTATGTACATTCTACTCTTAATTAATTGAATTTAACATTTTAAACCAAAAATAAACATTTATCATTTGGATGTGCTTGTTTTTTTTAAACACTTTGTATTGGTTTCATGTGTTAAATGTAGCCAATAAACAAAAAAAACTATGCATTAAATGCCATATTTAAGTTTTTATGTGACATAATATTCATAATGACATACACTGATTAGTGTTACAACCATACTAATATTCTTTTGCTTACAAAACAGTCCTGCAATTGTGATTTGCATATTTACCACTGTTCCTTTCTTAGATCACTTTTAAAAGATACTGAACACAAGAACTGCAGTTTCGGAGATGCTTTGAACCAATCATCTAGCCATCAAAATTTGGTCCTTGTTAAACTCACTGAAATCCTTACGCTTAACAATTTTTCCTGTATTTAACACATTGACTTTGAGGATAAAATGTTCACTTGCTGCCAAATATATCATACCCACTAATAGTTGCCAAGATGAAGAGCTAATCAGTGTTATGTACTTCGCCTGTTAGTCAAAATGTTATGAATTGTTGGTATATTCTTTCACAAAAATCTATGTATGTTAACACCCTAATCACAATGAATGGAAATAAACTGACTGTCCCCCTTTTTTCTTCTCCCTGTTTTCTTCTAGAACTGAGGGTCCATGTGGAGCTAATAAAATGGCTAAACTGCTTGGCATCATAGCAGTTCTTCTGCATATAGCCAGATGCCAGAAGAGCCTGGAAAAGGACAGTTCTCCTCTGAGATTCACGCACCATTTATATAATGCCACTATATATGAGAACTCTGCCCCCAGGACCTATGTTGACAGCCTCATTCGAATGGGCATTACAATTAACAAACCCCACTGGAACATCAAGTACAAAGTTGTCGCTGGCAATGACGATGGACTTTTCAAAGCAGAGGAGGTAACCGTAGGGGATTTTAGCTTCCTGAGAATAGCAACTGGCAGTGGGAGCTCACTCTCTCCTGTTCTGCTCAACCGGGAGGTTCGAGATACCTACATGCTTACCGTTGAAGCTATAGAAAGCACAATCGAATATCAAGCCAAAACGAAAATCTTGATTAAGGTGCTTGATACAAATGACCTTAAACCTCTTTTCTACCCTGCCTCTTACAACGTTGTTATCAGAGAGGACACTCCTATTAAATCAAGTGTGGTTAAAGTGAGCGCAACTGATGCTGATATTGGCAGTAATTCCGAGTTTTATTACTCCTTCACAACTAGATCACATCCATTTGCAGTGGATCCTTTCACAGGTACCGTCACACTAGTTAAAAAGCTTAACAGCAGCCTGAGAGACAGGTATGACCTAACCATTCTGGCTGAGGACAGGGCCAAGAAAATCTCCGGAGTGCGGAAGTTTGGAAATGTTGCAACTCTCGTTGTTACGATTGAAAAGGTGATTGAAAAGTTTAACCTGGCTTCACTGATCACCACCGAACCTCTTCAAATAGACATGGAAAGAGTAAGCATAGGTGTCAATATTGAGCCTAATGCAAAGACACAGGTTTCCTCTTTAAGCATAATTGCCGGGGATCCAGAGAAGAACTTTGACATTATTCCTTCAGCATTTCGGAGTAATGACTTTCAACTGGTCTCAACAAAATGGATTAACTGGTCACAAAACACATTCGGATTTAACATCTCTCTTCAAGCAAAGGACAGAAGAACCCCTCCTTTGCTATCACCAATTAAAGACATCCACATACCTTCGGCACAATTTACATCATTACAGTTTGAGCAAAATTTATATCAAGTTAGACTTAGTGAATTTGCCCCTCCAAAAACCCAGGTAGTTAAAGTGTCTCTAGATCATACAACAGCAAACATCACCTACCACATCAAAAGTAATTTAGATAGCCAAAACTTTAAAATCAATCCAAAAACTGGCATTATAGTTACTTCAGAGAAGTTTGACTTTGAAAAAAAGTCCGATTATGAGTTTGATGTTGAGGTAACGCCTGGTGAAGCCAAAACTCATGTCATAGTTACCATCATTGATGAGAATGACAATGCTCCTATATTTACTTCACCTACATACCAGACTGTTGTGCCTGAGAATGTTCCAATAGGAACAAGCATCTTAAGCATTTCTGCTGTTGATGCAGACAAGGACAAGAATGGTTTTGTGACCTATGCACTTGCAAACAAAGCTCCACTACCTTTTGTCATAGATCCACTCACAGGGATTATCTCAACCTCTGAAGAGTTGGACTATGAGCTCATGAAAAGGAGATACCACCTGAGGATCTGGGCTTCTGATAGTGGCAGTCCTTTTAGTCATGCAAGCGAGTGTGAAGTGACCATTACAATGACCAACGTCAATGACAATGCTCCAGTTTTTGAAAAGAGAGCATGCAATGTGTCCATACCTCAAGACTTCAAAGCTAAAAACATTGTTAATATTTCTGCGGTTGACCTGGATGAGCTGGAGCCAATACAGTATGCCATTGTGTCAGGAAATGAAGAAAAGTTATTTGGGATTGACCCTGTTTTGGGGACTATTAGTCTCACTCGTCCCGTTTCCCCGGTCACCTTGAAGAGGAAAAGTTTCTATTCCCTGAAAATAATAGCAACTGATGGAAAATATAGTGCTGAGGAAACTACTGTCACTGTGCATGTTACAAGTCAGGAAAAGCAAGTCCTAATACAATGTCAGGACACTGGGGTGGTCAAGCAGTTGAGGGAGAAGCTTATTGAGTCAGTGAAGTCTGTTCTTACTGCCTCAGAGGATGAGACCTTCTCCGATTTCTATATTATCAATCGTCACTCTCCAAAGTTTGCTCTGGACATTCCAAGCACCATCGACATCAGGGAGGACTTTGCTCTTCAAAAAACTATTCTACACTTTACGGCCACTGATAATGACAATGCATTTAATGGCAAACTTGTCTATGCAATTTCAAGTGGAAATGAAAACGGATGCTTTTATATAGACATGAACACTGGAGAATTAAAAATTATATGTGCGCTAGACAGAGAAACAAAAGCATTCTACATCCTTAACATAACTGTATATGACTTAGGCATTCCACAAACATCTGCATGGAAATTTCTTGCTGTCAACATTCTGGATGCTAATGACAATCCACCACTATTTTCTCAACCAAGATACGTTTTGAGAATTTCTGAAAACACAGGTATTGAGAAAAGCATCTTTAAAGTCCTTGCTGTAGACTACGACCAGGATGACAACGGAATGATCGGGTATACCTTGCTAACTTTTACAAACATATTCAAAATTGACAAAAGCTCTGGAGAAGTGAGGGTGACCGGTCGTCTGGACAGAGAGGCTTTCCCCAGATACGACTTAAAGATTGAAGCCAGGGATCAGGCTAAAGAGGACCCTCAACTTATCTCTACAGCAGATCTAGTGGTCGTCCTAGAAGATATCAATGATAATCCACCCATATTCATGCCTAAGCTTTACAAGACTAAAGTTCCTGAAGATGCCCCTCCAGGCACAGTGCTGTTATGGGTTGAAAGCTATGACTTAGATCTAGGCAGTGGAGGCCTCATAAGCTATAATCTAAAAAACAGTGTGTCAGGGACCTTTTTATTAGACTCATCTACAGGATTGCTCACTCTTGAGAAGGAACTGGACTTTGAAAATAAGAAGTTATATAACCTAACTGTTCGAGCTGTAGACCATGGAAACCCAAGGTCCCTGTCATCGTCTTGTTTCGTAGAGGTGGAAGTGCTGGATGTGAATGAAAATCTGAATAAACCAGTGTTTAGCAGCTTTGTATACAATGCTACCGTTCAGGAAGATTCCAAAGTTGACACTCCAGTCTTGACACTGACAGCACTGGATAAAGATTTGGGGAGAGATGGAGTGGTCAGATACTACATTCATGGTGGAACAGGACAAGGAATCTTTGTCATAGATGAAGAGACAGGTAGGTTTAATACTCAAATACTCTACCGATATATTTACATTGGGTTAATAGAACCTTCAAATATTTACCTACCGCATGCTAACTTCATCTGTGTGCAAGTCATTGCCTAGCAGCTCAACTACTTAACTCTTGCTGGATTTATTGATTATTAAACATCCATTTCTGCATTTCAGGCCTGCAACATATTCTAAAAAATTGGGATTGTAAAGCATTTACCACTTTGTAATTTCTAATTCCCTTTCACCTCATGTTTTGGCACCAATGTTATGTTTTGGCACCAATGTTTGGCACAATGATTTAGTGTTTTAGCTTTTATTTTGTCCCATTCCTCTTGCAAACAAGTCTTAAGATGTGCAACACTACGGGTCATCGTTATTGCATTTTTCCTTGTTCCAAAATTCCACTCATTCTCAATTGGGGACAGGTCTGAACTGCAGACCTGCCAGTCCAGTTCCCATACCCTCTTCATCCACAATTATACTGTTTTAATTTGTGCAGCATGTGGTTTTGTGTTGTCTTGTTGACAAATGCTCAACGTCCATGGAAAAGATGACGTCTTGAAGGCAGCATATGTTTATTTCGATGTGAAAATGCTGCCAACCTTTTCCTCTATGTAACAGTCCACCCTAGATCCCTTCAAGCCCAATGAAGTCGATGCTGCCTCTGGATTGGGATAACATAAGTCTTCTTTTTAAAGTGGCATTTGTGAAAGTTTTTTGGTGGTTCTTGATGCAATGCCGCCTCAGGGATCGAAGATCAAAGGTGTTCAGTTTAAGTTTGCGCCCTTGGTCTTTAAGCACTGACAACACTGTATACTGTCCTAGCTTTTTCTGATTTGGGGTTGTATTAAGTCTTTCTGGAATTACATAGCTTGTACTTGTCTCAGCTGTAAGATGCTCTGAATAAAAGTATCCAAATGTTAAGGTACTTTTATTTGAAAAGGCTGCATTGATAGCATTGAGTATGATATTCTACCTGTTTGCTTCTCTTTTTAGGAGTCATTAAGTTGGCAGACACTTTGGACCGGGAGGCTGTTCCACACTACTGGCTGACCGTGATGGCCACTGATCTGGGCACTGTCCCCATGATGTCCTGGACCGAAGTGTATATTGAGGTTCTGGACATTAATGATAACCCCCCTGAGCTGTCTCAACCAATATACTTTACTTCAGTCCAAGAAAATTTGCCCAAAGGCACATCTGTTTTGAAAGTGACCGCAACTGACCAGGACAAATCCTCTGAGGGGAAGTTAACCTTTCAAATCGTGGATTCTCAACGCACATATTTTAACATCAACTCAAAAACAGGTATTTTGAAACTTTGTTCATGAGTTTGTAGTTTCCTTGTGATTTGTGTCTTGCTGTTTGAAAAAAAGTAGATCAAACTTTCCAAATTACCAGGGCCTCTAATTAATTAAAGAATGTGGTCTGATCTTCATACATCTACATTTTATCAACAATGGGGCGTCGATGCTCTGGTACTGCAGAGGTAAAAAATCTGAGATCTGCAGTTCAAAACTAAGCTGTAAAATGATTGGCTGTTGTTCAGGGTTGAAGCCAGACAAGGACCCCTCATAACTGAGTGAATTATGATCTCTGCTTACTGATTGATGGCATTTGCACATATAGGAGGAATAATGTGATTAGGGTGTAGCTCTCCGTGTACAACACTGATCCGCTCATGACCTCATCTCGCATAGGTAAAAAAGATGCAGTTGCTACTGCCCACGTGTCGGATGGATGTGTGTGTCTTGCTTTCCTTAATCATGGACCAGTAGAATCAAGCACCAGTAGAATGAAAACCTCTTGTGCCCACTGCACACACACATTAGCAACTACAGGAACGTTTCTTGACAATTAAGAACCGAGGTTCAAATATATTTTCCAGACTAAATAGTGAATATTGTTTTGTATGTTTAAACGGTTTGCCTGTTGTGACTTAAATTAAGAGCAGATCCCATATTATAATTGATTACTCGAGAAATACAGTTCATTTGTAAATACAGAACATTTTGCAATACTGTTCCCCATTTGATGTGGCACAATCCTTCATGAAGTAAAATCTTGGCAAGAAGAGAAATAACCTGCAGCAAATGACAATTCAAACAAGTTCAGGCACAAACAAGGTGTAACCAAGGTGTGTTGCAAAAGGAACAGAGACTAAATGCTAACTGCTTGAAAATGTCTGTCAAACCTTTAATGTAAGACCCCTGAGCACAAAAGCTTTAAAAGAGCTTTTTTAAACCAGTGATGATAATGCAGATTAGTCAGAATCTTTGAAGTGTGGCTTGGTAAATTAAAATGACAATGACCTGCATCACAAGCTTGTACATGTCACTTCACAGCTTCTCAACTTGTTGTTGCCCCATTAGCTTTACCTTAGACCACCGTATATGATGCCTAACCAACTTTGTGAGGAAAAATGCACTGGTCCTCTTTTATTGAGGTGATAATGATGTTTGCTTTCTAGCATGAATGCAGCACCGTGCGGACTACTATCCTCATGCTAAAGTGTTCAGTTTTAAGATAACTCCTCAAGACTGAGGCTTTAGCCTAGTACACATAACATTATGACCACTGACAAGTTATGTGATGATTATCTCTATATCACAGTTCCTGTTAGTGGGTGGGATATATTCCGCAGCAAGCGAACATTTTAGATCGTTAAAGTTGCAAGACTCTTTTGAAGTGTTCCTGGAACAGTGGTAAACCAGCAATATGTCCGGCCAAGGCACATTGATGCACTTCGGGAGTTAAGGCTGACCCGTGTGGTCCAATCCAACAGACAAGATACTGTAACTCAAACTGCTGAAGTTAATGCTGGTTTAGATACAAACGTGTCAGAAAACACAGTGCATTATAGCTGTACAGCTGTTTTTGCAGCAAATAGGAAAATTATGGTGGTCATAGTGTTATGCCTGATCATTCATTATGACCACGTATTCCACCCAAGTTGAAAAAATGAATTAAAAAAAGGCAGACTTTTGGTAAAAGCTGCTGAGAACATCAAAGGATTGAGGAAATTAAATGGTTGATGATGCATGCTTGCTTCAAAGTGTAGTCTATAGCATGTGTCAGTCATCAGGACATTTTACTGTGCTTGCTATGATCTGTTCCTGAGGCAAAAGGAGACTGAGATCTTTATATCTCCATGTTAGAACAGAGCCTAGATAAATGTGACTCATTTCCACATAGAGCACTGTGAGTAGGCTAACTGCTTCAACAGCTTAGTGTAGCTAACTCATGTCATTTAAGAAGAGATTAATAAACACAATTGCAAAAGGCAAAACAAAAGATGGTTTAGGACCAGAGCTTAAATAATTCAAAGATTCCACAGTTCCTGTGCAGAAGGATAAAAAAATACTAAATCCAAAAACATTCACAATTCTGCACATTGACAGAAGAACACTTTTTAAATGGAACAAGCAAATTAAGCGGCTATATCTAAAGGTGAAGAAGACGAATCATGTTATTTGTCATTTATTGAAAGAGCATACACGTGTGCAGTACAATGAAATTCTTTATCCGCATATCCCAGCTAAAGCTGGAGTCAGAGAACAGGGTAAATGGCCTTGTTTAAGGGTTTAAAATTTGTTTAAAATACTGCACTAAATTAATAATCTAAGGTTTTATGTATATGAGTAATCTTCAAAAATTTTCTGCACTTTAATTTTTGGTTTGAAACAATCAGGGTGGGAAGAGAGCTTGAATTTAATGCTACCTGATTTCTACTTTTTTGGACACTCAAAGAAGCTTTACGAGAAGAAGATTTTCTAGTGATGATGATGTGAAAGCAGCGGTGCATCAACCTAGCGCACAACTGTATACCTCCAGCTAAACATTCAGCTTAAACCCAGGCTTTGTAAAATGACATTCGAAAACACAGAGTTGTCAAATCCAAGCAGGTTTTGAGTGCTATAATAACAGTAGCACCCCATACAGATATCTCCTTCCCCCAATGTATTCAAAAACGACAGCTTAAATGTTTATGACCGTGGTTGTTAACTACTGTTGTATTTTATCTTCCCTCAGCCAAGAGTCTGCTTCTGCAATTAAAGACTCACCTAACCTGTCACTTCACACTCGGCTATAAAAGGCTTTTCTTCCTTACAATACATTTATTTAGGCTGAGCGATTTATCGCACATCGCAGCTTTCAGCTAACCCGTCAGCTTATTCAGAGTTAGCAATTTGCAGGCTGATTTTTCTGACAACTGCAAAGCAGTCTAATTCCGACCTTAATGAAGAGGTTGAAGAGTAACTATGTCCGAGAAGCTGACCTTGTGTAAACACCCGAGCTAGATAAACACTGAAAGTAAAACTGTGGGAAGTAAGAGTAAAACTTCATTCAGAAGTTCACAAACAGGTGTGCCGTCCATCTGAGTGTCATACCATTGATTACCCTGTCACTCTATCTGTGTTTGCTTAGGTGTGATCAGCACTCTCTCAGCCCTGGACCGAGAACAAAAACCAGAGCACATTATTGAGGTGAGACCACCCTATTTTAATAGCTTGGAAAAGCTTCTTTTTATTCTTTAAATAGTTTATTATTTTTATTAAAAAATATATTTTTATTGACTGCTAGATAATTAATGTCTTTAAAACATTGTTGTATTGTTGAAATTGTTGAAAACAGCCCCTGGGGCTGAGAGGGTTAAGGGCCTTGTTCAAGGGCCAGACAGTGTATTCGAGGTCTAGAATTGAACTCTCAAGCTTTTAATTGATCGCCCAAAGCTCTACCTACTAGACTACCACTGTCCTATATTTACTTTTACTCACTTTACTGCCCACGTTCCATTTTACACTTTTGTTTTAAGCTACTTTTCTTAACTATACCTGTGCAGTACAAATGGCAATAAGGTCATTTCACATTTATCCAATATTTTAAAGTTTCTGGATTATATGTCCTGGCAAATTCCATCAGAATTTAATTACATTAAAATTCCATTACTACCATTATTTTCAAAGTGCTGACTAATATATAATTTATTTATTTATTTATTATTATTGATTGCAAAAGGAATCAGAAAGTGGGCATATGTACACTGATCAGACATAACAATATGACATATTGTGTTGGTCCCAATTTTTCTTCTTCAGTAATTGGAGCTACAGTAGCTCATCTGTTGGGTTGGACCAAACAAGTCAGCCTTCACTCCCCAATCAATGAGTCTTGTCTTTTGATAGATACTGACCATCACAATTTGGCCCTTGTCAAACTCGCTCAAATCCTTACACATATTTCCTGCTTCTAACACATTAACTTTGAGGATAAAATGTACTTAATATATATTAACTAAAAGGTGCAGTGATGAAAAGATATTTAGTGTTATTAATTTCACCTATCAGTTGTCATAATGTTATGCCTGGTCTGTGTATACCTGAACATCATTATCTTTGTAAACCCTGTTTTGCAGGTGATGGTTTCTGATAATGGGGCTCGTCCACTCCATTCTACAGCCACTGTAGTTATCCAGATTCTAGATGAAAATGATAACAGCCCCCAGTTCAGTCACAAACTCCTTCAGGTCAAACTGATTGAAACACTTGACGCATCACAGCCTCAGGAGGTCTACAGGATGATTGCTCGAGATGATGATGAGGGCCCTAATGGTATGATTACATACACCCTGGATGACAACAAAGAGGGACAGTTTGAAATCAACCCTGAAACAGGGGTAGTGACTGCCAGTGGAGAGTTCAGACAAGGCAACTACAGCATCCTAACGGTAAATAAAATGCTGATGTTCAGGTACAGACACAGCAATAATGTTGAATTTTGCTACATCTGTTTTATACAAGTGATGCTTTAGTAACAGTGGCAAATTAGCAGTGGTGGTGCTTCTGCTTACTAATCAAGTACCTTAACCACTGAGCTATCATTGCCAGTGTGCAAGATCCCACTATGCTTGGGAACCATCTGGTTGTGTTTTTCTAATTGCTTCTCTTTCACTAATATTTTGGAGTCAGAAACACTGAATTGTGCATCCTGGGATCTTTGGTGACCTTGTAAGTAGGTTTCGGGGCTTTCATACAAAATTCTATGTTCACAACTTCTAGGTAGATTAACCAGTCAAAACCTTTGTTCTGCTCTAAGATAATGTGGTTCAAATGAGTCTTTGTAGGAGCCTAGTGAAACAAAGACAGAATTCTATTTTAATCAACTTTTTTGTAGTAATTTAGTTTGTGCTATATTGCTCCAGTAATAACTTTAATGCTTGAATATGATCTTAGTGCTCAAGATAAGCATGGTTTTTTTTTCTTGTACTATACTGTCAGTGCTGTGTTTAAATAGTTAAACTGGCTGAAACTCGATGAGTGTGTAACCCAGGGCCCAATTACTGAATTGCATCTGAACTATTTAGTTTCTAAAATATCCCAAATATATATTTTTCTAGAATTTATAATAAATTATATAATTCATATTAAAAGATTAAATATTTTTAAAATACCAATTCTGTTTCTATGTTCTAGGTAAAGGCCACTGACCATGGCAACCCCCCAAAAACATCCAAGTCACGTCTTGATGTAGAATGGTTACCAGCACAAGAGCCCAGTTTGGTATCACTGGCTTTTGATGAGGAACACTTCACCTTTGCTGTCATGGAGACAGACCCCGTCACTCACATGGTAGGAATCATCAGCACCGAGATCCCTCAGAGCCTCCTCTGGTTTGACATCATCGGTGAGTACGAGGCCCTGATCATATTGCCTTTGCTTGCAGGATGACTTGGTTACCATAAACAATAGAGCCTAGCTTGAACACAGTACAGTGCTTCATTCACTATAATCCTGGCTCTGTCACAGTGCCAACACTGGCAAAGCAAAGATAAATAATAGTGCTTAAGGACCATTTACTTACCCCAGGAAAAAATAAAGCAATGCTTTTTACGGCTTATAGTGTTCAGCAAGTTTGGGAATCACTTTCCTGTTTATATTACATTGACAAGGATTAAACATGGGTGTGACATTTAAAGCAGGGCATTGTAATACAGAATTGTAATTTAATGTAGCAATAATTAATTTTCCAGATTTCATCATGATGAATCTGCTTCACAAAGGCACTAATTCAGTTGAGTGACATAATTCTAAATCAACAGGTTTAATTACAGTTGCTGCACAGGTTTCAATATTTGGCTGTTAACTACTGTGTTTAATTTATTAGTTATGTTTTCGTTACCACAAAGGTTTTGCCAAAGTGCTTTTGGGTTTTCTTGGTGTGATAAATTATGATTATTTAAAACATTATATGAGAAGGCTAGGTGCCATGGGACTATCCTATATCATACATCCCCCCACACACATAGATAGCGAGAGTGAGAGCGAGAGAGCGAGAGAGAGAGAGAGCGAGAGAGAGAGAGAGAGAGAGCACCAAGATCTGCCTTCTTGCTTATTTCTGTATCAAAATGGATTTTGAATACTTACATTTTATCATAACAGATAATAATGACATAATTACAAGACACCTCAGGTAAAACGGTAAACCACAGTACAGTGCATTCAGTGGTCCAACAAAAATGAGAGGTTGAAGTAAAAACAACCTCTGATTCATAAGGGTTTCTTTGTATATATCATCTGACCTTACGGCACTTACGGATTGACTCATAGGCACATGGGATGATATACCACATCTGAGGTATGTAATGGCTGCAAGCATTTTATAAAGGGAGTCACCATTTACACAGAATTCCAATGCTAAATTAATAAGAAGGTTCACAAGCAGGATCATTCATTTTACCTCCCATAAACTCCAGGTTGCGCAATCATATATACAAAAGAACACAAGCTAACAGTATTAAAGTAAACCTAACCACTGGACAAATGTTTTTCAGTTCTTACACCTAATTGCTACCTTGTGCTGGAGCCAATCCCAGCTTTTTTAATGGGCACAAGGCACACAGAAACACCCTTGCAGGGTAGACGTACAAACACACACCCATTTACACTTAGCCACTGTACCACAACCTTGATTCAGTTTATTTTTTTTCTGAATGGTTAGGCCACTTATGTTGGAGAATAAGCATATGTTGTTAAGATTTAACACACAGCACATTATTATGTATATATAATTTCGTGCTGGCCAGTTCCCAAAAATCTCAGTACATTAATCACTGAGTAGTACTGACTCACCGAGTGCCAGTACATTTTTGTTTCATGCTTTCTCTCTACTGGAGGTGACTCCCTTTGCCCTGGGTGAAGAGAGCGAGTCTGACAAACTCCAACATGTGCGTAGTAATCGCACATTTTTTTTACCAGTATGAGATGAGTTTTTATGCCGATTAGCTCTGTGCACCGAGAGCCGACCCTAATTAGCAACTTGAAGAGACTCTATCTGGCCTTCCCCATCCTATAAACAACAGTCAATCATTGTTCATACAGTTGCCCAGCCATATTGCAGAGCGTAAAGGTTTAATACGATTTACTTGAAATACCAGTTCTGGTATGCTAGCATTCAACCACTGCTCCACCTGAGCAGCTATATTGGCCATATTTTTGTACTCTATATTAAGTCCACTATGTTCTTCACAAGCTCTGTGCATTTACTGTGGACGCCTACATTGGTATACATTTAGAAGGACCTATGATGAAACAACTAAAACAAAATATTGAACTCTCTCAAATCCCTGATCAATATTAGTTAGCATTATACCCAGTTGTTCCGAGGTAATGGATTAATAAAAGATGCATGAAATGCTTTGATAACTTTATAATTAATAAGCCCAAGCTTCTGGTGTAGCTTTACTGAAATAAAATCATAGAGCCTTCAGAAGATGGATTTCTTAATAAATACCATCTGCCAAGCAAGCATGAGTTTACCCCTATTCACTGAGGCATCTGTTGTGGGTGTACTCATGCCAACAATTCCCTTTAAAACAATCACATTGTCTGTTAACTCTGATACATTCTGTACTGGTAACTCACTTTGTAGAGCTGAATTGTTTTTATAAACAAGAATTTGCATTTATAGCCTGTCAGTCTAATACATTTTTATTTTTGAGAGCAGATTTAGCATTAGATTTAATTTGTGCAATTACATTATTTATGCATTTTCTATTTTAATGTATTATATGTATGCATGTATGAATTAATCTGCTGCTGGGGACCCTGATCACAGTGTGCACAGTAAAAACTAGTATTGAAGTTTTTGATCATTGACAGGAAATGGGCCATTGTTAGAATTGAATAAGAGTTCTTAAAGGGGAATACTAAATCATCACTTTTGTCAGATTAAATCTGCATGTTGGGACATGTGCTTTTGCCTTTGCCTTTTGTTACAAACATTTTCACTCTTTATGCGCGAGTTAAGGCCAGTTAAATGAGTTGAAAGTTAGTTGAAGGGGTTTTGTTTGTTTGACTTACCACCTGCACCTTATTGTCAGGATATCTTCTGCTATCCACTTAGCCAGATACATTTGAAGCCATGTTCATGAGTTTTGCTGATATTTTGACAGTTGCTCTTCAAATGACTTAATTTACAGATCAGGTCTTAATAAAAGATGGTTTCTTTTCTTAGGTGGTGATAAAGACCAGGACTTTGACATTGAGAGAAACACAGGTAGTATTGTAATCGCCAGGCGTCTGGATGCTGGCAAAAGATCAAATTACAACCTGACCATCAGAGTTACGAATGGATCTCAGACTATAACCACCCAGGTAAGATCCTGTGTACAACATGCTTTTGTGCAATAAAGATGATTGACTTAAACAGACATTGTTTCCCAAACGGGAGCATAAAATGATTTTAGAGTGTAAGCATGTAAATTTGCCTTAGGCAGCAAAACAATGGTGCTTTTCCTGGTATTTAAAAGCACATCAAAGTAGTTAAATCAATCATCACATGGGAGGGCTACATGCTGAAAACCTCCAGGTCTCGAAACCTTCTACTTAAATACCATTGATAGAATGTGTCATGGATTCTTTAAACAAATCAATGTGCTAAGGTTTTTGTTCTTTTCACCCAGGCATACATCCGAGTGCTTGACATGAATGAGCATCGACCTATGTTTTTAAAGAGCATGTATGAAGTCAGAGTTCCAGAAGACACAGCTCTGTGGAAAGAGATCTTGCAATTTAGCGCTCAGGATGCAGACACCAACAGCAGGATAATCTACTCCATCCACAGCAGTAAAAACCCAGAGAGTCTTAAACATTTTCACCTGGATCCAAAGAGTGGAGCCCTGGTTCTAACCGAGCAGCTAGACTATGAAGCTATCTCCATCCACAGTCTTGTTGTGATGGTAATTTACCAAAAGAAAACACACAAAACACACAGTTTTGGCCACAGAAAACTGTTTAAGAGTTTCAAAAAATTTTCCCACATGGTAATGTGGCTGGGGAGAACCAAATATTTACACCGATCAGACATAACATTATGACCATCCTGATACTTTATTGGTCACCCTTTTTCTGCCAAAACTGCTTTGTAACTGTGACCCTATTCTATTCTTTTTATCAGAACCAGCATTAACTTCTTTAGCAGTTTGAGCTACAGTAGCTCGTCTGGTGGATCTGATCAGACTTCTGGTCCAGCTTTCACTCCCCACGCACTCACACAGGCATCAATAAACCAGTTTACCATTGTTCCTTCCTTGGACTACTTTTCAGCTATCCTGACCACTGCAGATTGGGAACACTCTACAAGAGCTGCAGTTTTAGAGATGCTCTGACCCGGTCGTCTTGCCATCACAATTAGGCCCTTGTCAAACTCAAATCTTTACACTTGCCTATTGTTCCTGCTTCATACACTTTGAGGATAAAATGTTCACTTGGAGTCTAATTTACAACATTAAACCTTTTAAAAAAGGCATTTTAAACAGTAAAACCATGCAAAACAAATCCAAACTGACATTCATTAACAAACACACACACGCAAATAGTTTTATTTATTTATCATTTGCATAATTTGTGTTGTATGGATTAGACACATCCATTCTTTTTTTAAAAGAGGCTTTTTCCCTAATGTATTTTATGTTGGAAAAATTAGGTACAAAATTGCACTAAATTAGAGACCACTTTACTTGTAAAGATTTACATGTAAAGTTTTACATGGATGTCTAGTCTGGAACAGCATTTTTTTTATTTAAAACACCTTTTCATTGCATTGTAAATTAGACAAACCAGATTTTAATGAAGGTCTGTTGTTTACTCTAACACACCAGCTTTCTACACTCAATCAATGAAAACGAAACCTTTTTACTCTCACTCACACACTTCGGTCCATCCCAGTTTTACAATGGACACAGTTTTACAAGTCACACAGAAACGCCCTGGACGAGGCATCAATCCATTGCAGCGCAGACACACAAGCACACTTACCCATTAACCTTTAGGGCAATTCTGTCTGTTGCAGCTTGTCTCAGAAATTAAATGCATTCACTCAGGTCGCATGTACACCTAGATATACAGTCGTGGAAAAAAAGAGACCACTTCAAAAATTTTAGTTTTTTAGTTTTGCAACTTATGGGCAGTTTATTTTATTCTGTAAGCTAGAATAAGAATTATAATAGAACGATACTATTCATTTTGGTCAAACATATAAACAGACATTGTTAATTAAATAAAAAAAATAATTTTGAAGTGATCTCTTATTTTTTTCAATGGCTATATAGTTATTCATAGGATTAAATGAGAATAAATAAATGTTTAAAATTTTTCATTAATCTGAACACAACAAAACTGTTACTTGTTATCTCCAGTACAGATTTGTCTGACAGACTCATAGACAAATAATAATGAGAATTCTTTCATGCAGGTTCGAGATCAGGAGATTCCAGTAAAGAGGAACTTTGTAAAGGCTGTGGTGCATGTGGAGGACTGTAACGATCACACACCTAATTTTATGAGTACTCATTATGAAGGAACTGTGAGCACCTTGGCACCAGTTGGCACAGAGGTGCTTCAAGTCAAAGCTTTGGATAAGGATGCAGGCAGTAACGCTAAGATTGTCTATACTGTTAATTCAGGTAAATTGATAAAAATCTGTTAAAAGTATTTAAATTCCATCTAGTATCATTTATTGCTATGGTAAATCGATGTGGATGTTTAGCCTCACAGTCTTATAGTTGCATGTTGCTCATACTTATTAATGTGTAATTAGAAAGTCCAGAAAAATAAATGAGTGAAATATTTCTTCCACCAGGAAATGCAAAAGGAGTGTTTGACATTGACCAGGACACAGGAATCATCCATGTAGCTAAACCATTAGAAAGACTCCCTCAAGAACAATACCACCTTGTGGTGAAGGCAACTGACCAGGGCTTTCCCCAACGGAGTGACCTCTGCCCTGTCAATATCCATATAAAACCTACTGATCACACAGCACCCAAGTTCAACCCCAGTGAATACTTTACTGAAATAAGTGAATCCAGTCCTGTTGGCTTTCCAGTGCTAGCTGTCTCAGCTAACTGTCCATCTGCTGTTACTTACAAGATCAAAGACGGTAACCCTAATGAAACTTTCTACATCAATCCCACCTCTGGATTTTTATTTGTCCAAAAAGCCCTCGATTTTGAAGAAATTCGCTCGTATCGGCTTCAAATAAGTGCCACAAATACAGCAGGGATGTCTTCAGATGCTCTTGTTTACGTGTACATAGTTGATGAAAATGATAATACACCAGTTTTTCTTCAAGACAGTTATCATGGCCAGATCAGTGAGTCTGCACCTACAAACAGCATGGTTATGGGCGAGAACAACACCCCACTGGTAATCAAGGCCTCGGATGCTGACAAAGATATCAACTCTCTGCTAATCTTCCAAATACAAGAACCTGAGGCTAAGACAATATTTAAAATAGATCCAAGCATGGGCACTATCTTTCTGATATCTGAGGTAGACTTTGAAACTGCTCCTGAATTTGTCTTCACCGTTCAAGTACGGGATTCTGGAGAGCCTTCTCTAAGTGCCGTCAAACCATGCAAAGTGACAATTCACATCCTAGATTTTAATGACTGCCCTCCTAAATTTACACTCCCTGTTTACACAGCTTCAATCATGGCCCCTGTTTTTAAGGACATGAAAGTGGTTCAGGTAAATGCAAATGATTTAGATTCAGCTGTCTCTTATGAAATGAATCAAAGTGATGCATTCAAAATTGACAGATCATCTGGAGACATTTTGGTAAATGATGTGTCAGACTTACAGTCCTTTTACGAGCTCAGAGTTATCGTCTCAGATGGTTTATACAAAGACACTGCTCTGGTGCAGGTAAACGTGACTACATTTGGAAACAGTGGGCTGAAGTTTGAAGAAAGGACATATGTGGGCTCAGTTCTAGAAAACACCACAGCTATAAAGACTCTGACAGTACTCAGAGCTACGGGTAGCTACCTCAATGAGCCCATTATTTATTCAGTTCTCAACCCAAGAGATAAATTTTCAATCATTCAATCATCAGGGGTGCTGCAGACGACTGGCGTACCCTTCGACCAGGAAGAACAGAATGAGTATGACGTAGCTGTAGATGTCCGGGACATGAGAGATCCACCACGTAGAGCTGTTACATATGTCAAAGTCTATGTAGATGACATCAATGACAACGCACCTGTCATATCAAACCTTCCCCATACACTAATGATATCTGATGAGGCAGAAACAGGGGATGTTTTGTTTCAAGTACTTGCGACTGATAAAGACACAGGGGAAAATGGATCTATAATATTTTCCCTAGAGGAGAATTTCAATCTTTTCAGAATTGATCCATATCTAGGAGACGTGTCCCTTCAACGACCCCTAGACTTTGAATCTTTAAATAAGTATGACCTCACCGTGAAAGCTTCTGACGAGGGGGCTCCTAGTTTGTCAACCTCAGGAACGTTACACATTCAAGTCCAAAACCGTACCCATCCTATCTTTCAAAGTCTGTATTACCCTTTAAGGATACCTGAAAACATTCCATTGTATACAACCATCCTGCATGTACAAGCAAAAAACCCAGAGGGCTACCGTCTTATCTACAATCTCGAAGAAGAAAATGCCTCATTATACTTTCACATTGACTACAAAACTGGAATGTTGAGTGTCACTGATGTCTTGGACTATGAGACCCAATCAAAGCACATATTGACTGTTCGGGCAACTGATTCTGTCACTGGCACCTTTTCTCAGGCCAAGGTAGAAATAGATGTTGATGATTTCAATGATAATGCTCCAGTTTTTGAACAGCCTTCTTACATTGCAAGTGTCTTAGAAGGTCTTCCAATTGGGACGTCAGTCATCCAGGTCTCAGCCTTTGACCAAGACTCAGGTAAAAACAAAGACATAACCTATGAACTACTTGAAAATGAAAAAAATGAGACAGACTTCTTCAAAATTGATCCACTCACTGGCATTTTATTAACATCCCAGATCTTGGACTATGAAACCACAACTGAGTTCCATTTAAAAATCAAAGCCACAGATAGTGGCACACCACCTAAGAGTAGCGAGGCCCCTATTATGGTTATCATAACAGATGTCAATGACAACCCTCCAACTTTTAGTGAACATCAATATAGGGCTTCTCTGGATGAAATGGCCACTTGTGGTCATGTTGTTATTAAGGTCCAGGCCTCAGATCCTGACAGCAAGGACAATCTGCAGTATAAAATTCTCTCAGGTAATGAAGGACGATACTTCGCAATCAATGAATCATCAGGTCTGATCTCATTTTCCAATGTCTGCAAGGGAAATCTGAATCCATTCTACAATCTTACAGTCGCCGTCTCAGATGGTGTTTTCCAAAAGACAGCTCCCGTAAACATAGACATGAGCAGCAGCAACAAGCATAGCCCATACTTTCAACAGGATGTTTACGAAGCTGAACTGGCTGAAAACTCTGAGGCAGGAACCCGTGTGATCCGGCTGGCTGCTATTGATCCTGATGATGGACCCTATGGAAGCGTGGACTACACAATTATCAACAAGCTTGCTGATGAAAAATTTTCCATTGACCGTGAAGGACAAATTGTTACGTCTCAGCCTTTAGACAGAGAAGATCCCTCACAGAGAGTGATCGCCATTAAGGTCATGGCAAAGGACGGAGGAGGTAGGGTTGCTTTCTGCACTGTTAAGATTATCCTTACAGATGAGAATGACAATCCTCCTCAGTTCAAAGTCTCTCAATACCAGGTTTCCATTCAGTCCACGATAAATAAAGGAGCTCCAGTTATTCAAATAATGGCTTATGACGCAGATGATGGCAAGAACGCTGATGTTACTTATGCAATTGATGAAACAGAGGAAGTGACAGAAGACGTAATTGAGATTAACCCCTTTACTGGTGTGGTTAGCGTTAAGGAAAGCCTGGTTGGCATGGACAACAAGATCTTCAATTTTAAAGTCCAGGCTCGTGATGGAGGACTTCCATTTTACAACTCTACAGTCCCAGTTCAGGTGAAAGTTGTTCCACAGGAGGTTCCCCTACCAAGGTTTACTGAACCACTTTATACTTTCTCAGTGGCTGAAGATTTGCCCATTGGCTATGAAATTGGTACAGTCAAAGCAGATTCTGACATGCCGCTAATTTACAGCTTAGTAGACGGCAACACTGTGGAAAGCAACAGCGATCAAGTGTTTGCTCTCGATAAAGAAAGTGGATCTCTTGTGGTGCAGAAAAATATTGACTATGAAAAGACCAAATGGTATCAGATTGATGTGATTGCTCAAGGTAGTCACAACGGCACAGACGTGGCTTCTCTAGTCTCTGTTACCGTCCAAGTGCAGGATGTCAATGACAACCAGCCCATGTTTGATGCTGACCCTTACCAGGCCATACTGGCTGAAAACATGCCTGCTGGCACCACTGTCATCCAGGTGACAGCCAATGATTTGGACAGGGATGCGAATGGAGAAATCACATACATTCTGGAGCAAGAGGTAGATGATGTCAGTGAGATTTTCACAATTGACCCCCAGACGGGCTGGATTACCACACTTAAAGAGACAGACTGTGAAGCCAAGAAGTCGTACAGGTTCTACGTTGTGGCCACTGATCACGGGGGCAAGGTCAAGCTTTCCTCCTCGGCACTTGTGGAAGTAACAGTCACTGATGAAAATGATAACCCACCACAGTTCACAAAGGAGATTTATCACGGGTCTATTATTGAAAACAGCAGACCTGGAGAAGTGATCGTAGCTCTGACTACCATAGATAATGATATGTCATCAGACAACAGACAAGTCACATTGTACATTACAGGTGAGTCTAATCATTTAATTACCCATAGCTATTGCAATTCGTGAGGATAAAAGTTTGTCATTCAAAATGTGTCAAAGTTTGTCAACTTAAATTAAGAATCTCTTTTTCCAAACACATGCAAAGTTAAAACGTTCACCAACCAAGCATAACATTATGACCACCTTCCAAATATTGTGTTGGTCCCCCTTTTGCTGCCAAATCAGACTGAAGCAATGTGTCTACTGATGAGCCATGGCCAGCCACGTTGCAAACAAAGGTTATGTCACAAAGTATTGAGTTGAACCTTTGTTATTGACCGAATACTTATATTCCACCATAATTTACAAATAAATTCTTTAAAAATCCTACAATGTGATTTACTGGATTTCTTGCCTAATTTTTTAAGTACCTATGATGAAAATTACAGACCTCTCTCATATTTATAAGTAGGATAATTTGAACAATCAGTGGCTGACTAAGTATTTTTGGCCCCACTGTAAGTATTTGATTTCAATGAAGGTCTCAAAAGTGGGGTTCCAAAGAATGTTTTCTTTAAACCTAGGGAATGGAGCAAGTTTCTACAGCAGCCTGTAGAGATGCAAGTTCATTCAAGTCAAGTCCTGTGTTAATCAAATAATTTGGATCTACAGTATTAAGGACAAACAACTCTAAATTATGCAAGCGCTCGATAATTAGTGCAATTTTGACACACCTAGGACAGAAAGTAGTATTGTTTCCAAAAATTTCCAAAAACATCACTTGTAGAGCAAAAATTAGATAAAATTTGACAAAATGATTTAATTTTGGCACACTTCAATTACACACAGAGCATTTCAGAGTATTGTATGTATTCTAAACATTGATCTTTGTACATTTCTCAAAAGATGGTGATCCCCTTGGAGATTTTTCTGTCACTGCGTTGGGAGAAGAGTGGAGACTCATTACAAAAGGTTCTTTAGATAGAGAAGTGAGAGACAAACACACCCTCAAGATAATAGCCACAGATGGAAAATTTCAAACTGCAGCTACAGCAGAAATCCATGTCCTTGACATCAATGACAACAGCCCATTGTGTGAACAAGTAAGTGATGCAGTATTTTACATGGTAATTTCAATGAAAAATAAAGTTCTGAAATAATCGTGGTTGAGCCGTTCTTCCAAGATAGAACACAAGTGTACTCCAACACTTTAAATATAACAGTGGATTAGCATGCTGAAAGTGTTCAACAGTCAACAAAGCAGATTATTAATATTTTGGTTATTATTCAGTTTATTTGCATTATTTATATTTTTTGTGCCAGTCAGATCTCTGTATCACTTAACTGTCTATGTACTGCTCACAAATGCAACCATGGCAGATTTTCTTTCTCAATACTATCATGATAGGATGTTTAGCATCAAATCTGTGCGGCATGGTGGCTTAGTGGGTAGCACTGTCACCTCACAGCAATCTAAGTCCTTTCTGTGTTTCGGAGTTTGCATGTTCTCCACATGTCTATGTGGGTTTCCTATCACAGTCAAAAAGCATCCCATCAGGTTAACTGGAGACACTGAACTGCCCTGTATATACCTAGACACTAGGATCCACAGACCAGTGCACCATGGTGCCGGTCCTAGGCTCAGATAAATAGGCGGGTTGCGACAGGAACCCATATGCATCAATCTTGGCCATGCATGACCCTGTCACCAGTTAACCATTGTTCCTACCTTGGACCACTTTTGATAGATACTGACCACTGCAGACCAGACACATCCCACAAGAGTTTTAGAGATTCTTTGACCCAGTCATCTAGCCATACTCAAATTCATACACTTGCACATTTTACTGCTTCCAACACATCAAATTTAATTATTAAATATATCCCACCCCCAAACCGGCACTGTGATGAAGAGATTATTATTCAGTTAACCTTGTCAGTGGTTATATTGTCATGCCTGGTCAATGTATGCATATAGGAAAGGTCCGGCCAAATGCAAAGTTAAATAGTTTAAGACGTTAACTTGTTACAATCCCTTTCATTTTTTGAATGAAATCCTTTTTGTTTGTGCCATGAAAAGGTAAATAAATGTGGACTATATTTACTTGGACATTCTTCTTTGTATTTTAGTTGCTTTACACAGAAGCAGTCATGGAGAATTCCCCAGTAGGAAGATTTATTTTAAAAGTCTCTGCGTCAGATCCAGACATTGGTACAAACGGACAAGTTTCTTTCACTCTGCATGGACCAAATGCAGACAAGTTTCACCTTGATACAAAAACTGGTAAAACTGCTATATATTTCTATATTTCAAAACCTTTTAGTGGTATTTAATGTTAGATTTGTACAACAGATATAAAAACACACTAAACTAGTAAAATAACATTTCTGTGGAAACTCATGTGGAAATAAATGTATGGCTTTGCTCATCTGCCTGGACAAGTTTTAATCAAAATCCTGTTGGATTAACTTTTACATGGTTCATGTAAGCCCAGCTGGAAACAAAGGAACACTGTACGATCAGGGATTTTCTGAGATCTTTTTAGCTCTCCAGTTTAAGCCTTAAATGTTGCTACAGTGCTGTATCAGGTTCCCAAGATCAAGACAAAACATTGTAATTACATTAAATGGTTAAATGTAATCCAGAGAACTGAAGTCTGAGCACTGCATTTTATATATAATGATTGTGTTGTCCATTTTAGGAACATATTTTGTTGATTAGTTTTCATTCTATTGGTCGCACTATTTTTAACAGTATTATATCATTTAATTACTTCTTAATATTACTAAACAATTTAGGAGACTGCCCTTTTAAAGCTTTTCACGTGCAGGGTTTTAATTTTTAATCAGATACTGTATTTTATTCATATTTTTTTCAGTTTATACATTTTACTGTATGTAAAAACAGCAGTTTAATACATTTCATTGTTTATTGACATTTAGATAAAGTGTTTTGTTTAAATTTAGTTTAAGTTTAAATGACCTACATAAATATTCTTTAAACTTTACTACTTTTAAACGTGTCATGTGCCAGGTCACATTTCAATGTGCTTGTTTTTTTATCAGGAGAGCTGTTTACCCTTGCTGTCTTGGACCGGGAGAAGGAAACAGAATATGACCTGGTCGTCAAGGCGACAGATGGAGGTGGACGTTCATGTCAAGCAGACGTTATGCTCATGGTGCAGGATGTAAATGACAATCCACCACGCTTCTCCACCAACCACTACGAGATCACCGTGTTCGACAACACCACCGTGCGAACCCCTATTACTGTCATTTACGCCAAAGACCCAGACACAGGTACGCAATGTACACACGTTTATGGGAAAATAAAACTTATAAAGAACAGTAATTGTTGAACCCAGTGACTTATCCCATACCAGCATCCTGTTTAATCTTTAACATGGTGTTCATTTGTCTCAATGGTACTGAATGCGAAGATCATCAAGGATAATCATCAGCTAAATGCATTTAAGGATCTCAATCCAGACGAACAGCAGAAGGAAGGTGTGCTGTGTTTGATCTGGAATAGAGACTTGCACAGAGTATTGCAAGGGAGTGTCAGGCCACACCGTCAGATGTGTGGGAACATGTACAGGGTTCAGGATCAACTGTAGCAGCTGGCCCAGAGCTGCTGGTTTGCATACACATTGAATAATAAGTCTACACACCCCTAAACTTTGGCTGTTGTTGGGACACGTCTCTCAATTCTCCATTTTGGCGCTTCTGACGAGAGATGCAACAGCAGCGTTACAGTTGTTATTGTCATTTTAACAAACTTACTGATAAAAAAACATGAACTATTATGTCCCATCTCTCACCATGAAAGAGAATTGGGGGCGTGTCCCATCAGAGTTGAGTGACAGCAACACATCAGTGCTGTGATAGGTTAAATAAAAATTTCATTTACATGTTTGCAGTTGCTCAAATGCAGCTACCAATTTCAGTCTCATTTTGCAAGCTCAAAATCTTTATGGCACTAGTAAAGTAGTAAGTTTGTAAAATCTAAACTATTATCTTTAAACAGCTTTAGATCTGACTTCAGCAAATAAATAATTAAAATCTTTGATCTTGTTAAAACCATACTCTCTATCAAACAAGCACATTGCTGTCCACCAATACATTACAATGAATCTGAATACACTCACAGACAGTAATATGAAGTAATAACTTTACCATTTAAATAAAAATAATTCGGTTTTATTAAATAAATGATGTCTGTTTATTTACGTATAATTTTAATAGCCTCTAGCATCACAATGGCCGATTGGTTTTCATCATTTTGTCATTCTTTCCAATACTAATATATATCACGTCTTTAGACATTAAATAAATAAACATTGCTGTTATATCAAGGTGTGATATTGATATTTTATTTACAGTGTAATGGAGAAAAACACACCACAACTGACTGTTGTTAAAAAAGGTTTACTGCTTAATAGTGGATTAATGGCTGATTAACAAAACTCAAATGTGGTTTTAGTTACTTTCTATGTGCTCTATAGGGGGTATTTTCCCAAATGATTAAATAAATTGGCTGTGTTTCCGGATATTTTGCTTTCCACTACGTATTACATAAGATAGATAAGTACTTTTTTAAAAATAACAACAACAATAATAATAGTTGAAATATTTTTTTTAATGTTTTATTTATAAGAATACAAACTTACCCATAATTAATTATATCAATCATAGTTATTATTATTATTATTATTATTATTATTATTATTATTATTATTATTATTAGTAGTAGTAGTAGTAGTAGTAGTAG
>JAYDZG010000004.1:13594611-13604611 GCA_034509265.1 Microcambeva bendego | reverse complement strand
AGGCAAACGTTGGATATCGCATATTTTAAAGGGTTCCAAACTTTTCCCCTACCCTCAAATCCTTCACGGGCTGTAAAATTAAGAAAGGTTATGTTTTATTATCTGTTCACATCCATAATGAGCTGTAAATATTTCATTATCCCTCAAACCATCTTGCATTGATCTTTGGTAGCTTGTATACACAGTGTGAGTCAGTAAGCTAGCAGAGCAGAAGCGTTGTAATAATTGATTCTGTTGGTCAGATGTAACATCAATGAGGAATGAAAGAAAACTGGCAGTGAATGTAAATGAGGATATATACCCACCCAGAACAGAGCTCACTGTCAGTCAGTATTGTAGCTGTTTCTAAGTTAAATTGGGGATCTACATTACATAACAAATATGGTATAATACCTTTAGGTGGGACAACATTGTTTAGATACCACTGTTCGATAGGATCTATGTCTCAAGGCCAGTCAGAATTTTAAGTTTTAAGTCTTTAACACACGTCAAACTCAAGGTCATTAAATGTGGCCGTCAAGAATATGTATGACTATCTTAATATACAATGCATATCAATTTTGTGACCCATTAATTTACTGCATCAGACACTTAGGTGACATTGTTCCCTCATCAATGAGTAATTTTGTTAGTTTTCCAAGAAGTGGAGTTGAGAAATATCTACAAATAATTCAAAAAAGTTCAAGAAGAGAGAAGTGATGTAAATTTAGAGAAGGATATGTAATTAAAGCTAATTAAATTCAAATAAAAATACATGTTTGTACAATATAGATTGGACAAAAATATAAAACTTAAGCATGGAGTTAAGTAGGGCTGCCACTAATGACTGACTAATTTATCGGGTATTGATTAGACGATAACATATTGACTTCCAACAAATATTTCATTTAGACTCTAATTTCAGCTTCTTTCATGTTAACAACAAACTGTATGGCATAATAATATGAACATCTAAATGTAAACACAATCAAATTCTTAAGACGTCCATGTAAAACAAAGTACAACCAGCGTGTTTAAGGCATTCTGCACACAAAGCAATGCAATGAAAGTTAAAGCAGATATAAAATAGCCAAATCTCAGTAAGTCCAACGTACAACCAAGACACAATAAGCCCAGCTTGTAACCCACACATTCACTCAACACTTGTAAACTCAAATTTTGAGTTTTCAGTTGAGCCAATCAATACAAGCAATAAAACATGTACTTGCAGTGAATATTAAGGGGTTTCATAAATACATCTTTTTTCTTATAAAAACACAATTTATGATGGTTCTAACTCGACTCACATTATTCAGAATGTTGCTTGTTTTGATCATTTTGGTGAAACTGCAATGATAAAACAGCTATTATGAGGTTGATCTAATCACCATCTACTGAACAGCCAAAACAAACAAGGAAAATGTGACTCAACAAATTGCTACGGTGAAGATAAGACTTCAGAAAACAATTATTAGGCTTACTAAATATAAGGCTAGGGTTTAAATTCATGAGCGTATTCATCTTGACATCCACGATGCCACTTAAATTACATTTAGGTAAATGCCAAGAAAACCGAAGAGCATCCTGTGAAGGATCTAGATAAAGAAGCTCAGATTTGTGTTCATGCAGATAATTGACTTTGAATTCCAAAGCTCTTAAAAAACTATCTAAATCTAAATCTCAATCAGGGTAACTGTAAGATGTATTATTTCTCATGATCTCTCAGATGAAGCCAAATCCAGACTGTGAGCTCTTTCAGACTAGACCGATTACCACTCCTCCCACCCTCACTGTTTTCAACAAAATTATACAATTGGGGAAGCTTTTTTAAAATCCCATACATTATCTCATCCATGATACTGTAAAAAGCAACTCAGACAGGACTGCATGCCAAATGGTCATCCTAGCGTTTGTAAATATAGTTCTTCAGAAAACCTTCGTCATTTAACTGGTGCTACCACGATTGGTTGACGTAGTCGTTAATGTAGACTCTAAAAAATATGTCCGCGTCAATATTTCAAGTCGATAAATCGCTTTAAAACCAAAGAAATTATGCTTTTTAATGCTACCTCTCAATTCATAGAAGCGTTCACATGCTGAATTATAAAATTCAGCCTATAGCAGTAAGAGGCCGATTGACACGAGTCATCAAAAGTTTAAAAATCACTTAAACTGACAAAACAAAAAGCTGGTTTGTACACTGGAGGTCTTAGAATACTGACAAAGATGGAGATCTTAGAATACTGAATTTCTTTACTGGTTTAGTTAAGAGTGCCCGAGATGCTGCAAAACTTTTTAGTTGCGGAGGTCTTGGTTTAGTGCATTTCTAAGTTTTTTTTATTAGACCGCTGCACATTGTGCTGCGTTGAGCTTGTGATGTCCGCGGTTGCCATGGCGACCAAAGCTCAAACCCCATGGAACACTTCCCACTTTGCTTCCATCGATTAATGTGAAGTAATTCTGAGTGAATGTGGAAGTTAAAATCTGGGTTCATTCTGTCGTTACTCTACGATCGACTTAACTTTGTGTGCAGAAAGTTACACACTTGGTTTAATATGGAACGCTTGAGAATTTGATTTCATGTTAGTATGCCATACAGTTTGTTGTCAAGACAAAAATAATGGTAAATAACAGTCTGAATTAAAATTGTCGAAGGAAAAATCAATTGATTACATGAATTGACTAATCGATAGAAAAAGTCGTTAGTGGCCGGCCTACGTTTAACAGTTCATTCCTGCATCAAGAAATGCAACAAGAAACAAATCCATTTTATACACTTCTTCTCAGATCATCCATAAACCCACAATGTGTGCGCATGATCCCTCATCTATTAAATAAATATGACGTGGCATGACGAAGAGAATCAGACAATGGTGACCAAAGACTGTTGAAAAGCAGAACTTTTGTAGCCATAAGTATCAAATCTTTCTTTTTTTTTTTTGAAGAGACCTTTGATTAATACTCTGTATCTAGATCACACCTGGTTTCAAAAGTCAGAGACAAATAACAGTATGTGCAAAACCGGCCCCAAATGAAACCGCATACGTCATGCTTCCTATTAATCCCCTATTTCAACCCCAAACGAACGTATCCCGATAGTGCACGGAACCACTAGTTAAACACTTGCTACGTCTCACTCTGCGTGCCTGGCGCGTCGCTTTGTTCTATGGAAAAGGTGCGTTGTTATTAGACCCTTTCATTTATTTTCAACTGCAAGTCACCCACAACGCCTGCAATCTTCAAACTTCACTCTATATCCTCCAGCTACTGTCCTCCTACACCACATACCACGAGCTCCAGTCACGCAGCGAACATGGTCGTACATGTGAACAGGATTAGCACTGATTCCAAACAATCCCATCTACCTTGAAAACAGCTCCAGACACACGAACACTTCACTGCATATCTTAACACAACAGGTCTTTGTGACCGTGTTTGATCTTGAGCTCTGGATGACTATTTTGAGCATGTAATAAATGCACTTGTATTTAGCACTATAGCTGGGTTTGTTATTACCAAAAACTGTGTGAAGCTAACACTATTTATGCAATGTTTGTTACTAGGGATGTAACAGTGCACAAACGATCGTTAAAAATAGATTCACTTGACGCACAATTTGAATTGGTGAATCATTTAAGATGAATCAATTTCTTTTTTAACACAAAATGTGGAACTAGCATTTTTGGCTTAGTTTTGCCCTAAAAGCATTAATCGTTGACGATCACAATTGCTTTATTTTACTCTGCTTGTTTTCTAAGAGAAATAGTAAAAGGAAGCTTTGTCAGAATTTGTGTTCAGTTTAATGTTGTTTAAAAAAAATGGGGGAAAATCATATTGTGAAGATTCAAGAATTAAATCGAACCGTGGGTAGAGGTATCACCTATTCATTACAGAGGGACGTTTGGGAATTAAAAACTAAAGCCAAGGATCTGTCTTTCTCACTCTAAGACTCGCCCTTATCCTTGAAATATGTCGTTTTAATTAATTTACCGTAAATCCCCGAAATTTGTGTGGTTTATGTTCCAAGAGCACTCATGAATTGTGAAAAATGTGTGGTCTAAAATGCTTATAAATGTCTATTTTTATAGTTTAAAACCCAAATATGCTCCCCAAATTCTTTAGTTGATTTCAAACTCAGCTTAATACATTACCAATTCAAAAGAATGTAAAGTAGTGCTGGGATGTAATTCATGCAAGAGCATTTTTATAAGAAGGGGTAAATGCAATTATGAATTTAATTTAAAAAAATAGTAAAATGTACAAAGTACTCACTAATAACGAATAATATTGATTTAAGATCTGGGCTGCATCTGCCAGAGATGAGTCATTGGGAAGCAGCCAATCAGTAACAAGGAGAAATCGTGCTGGGCATGACGTTTAGATTTTAGGATCATTTTGGGATCATGGCAGAATCCCAGTTCAAGCATTCCTTCTGACAATGGTCACTTTTTATTAGCTGGCATTCTCAAAGACCCTCTTCTCTCTCCGGTACAGGTCTAAACTTCTGTCCCACACAGGGCGATTCTAAAGGGCACACTGTTATGTTTAGCCACCAGAGGGGAAAATCTACAGGAGGTCAGTTTTAGCAGTTCCAGGGCAGAGCTTAGCGCTCAACACGCACCATGTCCCTAATGCTTAGCGCACTCTGATCCAAAGTACAGCACCGGAGGGGGCGCAGGCACTGTCCTTTTACATTTCCATCACACGAGGACACGTACAGTGGGTCCGCGTGAGCCGCGTCCAGATGCTTTTATCTGAAGTGTAGAGAACTTCCTGCTGTACGAGCATTTTCATCTCGCTCCCGACTTTCACTTCGAGAATTAGTTCTCATGGAAAAGTGCACTTTGACGCTTTCTGCACGCCGGCCGCAATTCATCAAGGCGAATTTAGCACCGCTAGCTCATACGAACCTTCAGAAGAAGAAAAAACATCGGGCCGACACATCTTTCCTCTCAGAAAACAGGATTAGTCTAGACACTGTTTAATCATATGGCCGCCCGCAAATCCTTTGTCCAAAATAAACACAAGTTGGCGTGCGTTACAGAATGCCAATCCTCCAAAATGTCCCAGAGTGCAAATCGTTAGCTTAAGCAAATACAAATTTAGTGTCGCATTAATCCTAGCCACCGGCACACGTTGCTGAAAGACAGGAGGAGGCATTAGGAGAGCGTCTGGCCGGGAAACAAAGTAATAATTCAGCAGGTTGCATTGAATATCTGTCGTGTTTGCTTTTGCAATAACACTTGCAATATTAGGGCTGAAAAGAGGAAGAAATAAAAGTTTTATAAACAAGTAAAGCAGACCATGAATAAGTTGTAATTGCTTTTAATGCTCTGTGTGAAATCCATGACTACTGATGACTGTTCCCGCTGTGTTCAAATAAATCACACTCAGAATAAAAGCTAGCTGTGTTGGCTTTGAAGTTCGGGTTTGTTAGTGAAAATCCTAATATGTCAAATTCAAAGAACAAATAACTAACGCGTTCATTCATTGCCCATGGGACCACCACTCAATTCTATTTAGTCACAGTGGGTCAGATTCCCTGAGCGAGAGGTAGAAGAAGGTCTCCAGCCACGGCAACATTAGTGGACATTCAAGGAGTCCTTAAGAAAAATGTGATTTCTGAAAATTAGGTCAGTAAAATTAATTATGAGTTTAGTATGGATGCGTCGATACCCACTTTCTGTTCTACCAAGTACTTGGAATTCTTGGCAAAACCGAGGACCAATACGACTATATCATTACAGGTCTAACAGTCACTTTCAAATAATGTCAAGTCAAGTCAATTTTATTTGTATAGCACTTTTACCAATAATTGTCACAAAGCAGCTGTTTGGTCCAAAAACATTCTCATTAACCAATGGACAGAAATCCCAATAAAAAATAAGCAAGCTCATGGGTAAAGAAAGTTAAATATATTACTCAACAACACAACCACAATAACTACTTAAACACCTATAGTTGTTTTCACCTTAACATTGCAGTACAGCCTAAACCATTTCACACAAAAAAAATAAATCAATTACATAACATAGATCTTTTCCTTATTAGTGCGTTTGAAAAACACTATTATTGTTATTCCTCCATTTCTTATTCTTTAACTGACTTTTTTACTTAACTCTAGAGTGGTTCTCTCTGACACACACAGACACACGGTTTCAAGCACTCTCAAAGTTCCTTAGAAAATGCGTATCTATTTGAACTTGATACACATAGTGTCGTCAGTGATCTTACAATAACATCTGTACCACTATATTTACATTAAAAAAAATGGTATGCACCAACTAGGAAACCCCAAAAAAGAGTTTTCTCTATTATTTTCTTCAGCAAACAACTGCTGCTTATTTGATACGTTTATGGAAGAGTTGATATTATAATTACTGTAGTTCTGTAGATTATACCAGTCATGTCTGGTTGAACATTTCTATTGTAAATGGAATCGTGTGTTTACAGATTTTGGTCGATGAATGTTCTCCGGTTTCTATGAACGCCAACACCATTATTGCTTTCATAATAAAAATGTATTAAAACATATTGTGAGTTATTTAGTCTTTATTTCCATCTGTAATAGACACTCGCATATCCTAAACACTTCCAAATTGTTGACATTGCTCCTTAACCAACATGCTCAAGCTTAAATTGCTGCACTGATGTATCGACGCATCCCTAGAATTTCCTGGACTGTAGCTATGAGAATTCGTTCTTTTTAATTAACAGAAAATTCACAGCGTCTCCATTATTATGTCAAACAGCGTCTTATTTACACACACTGATCTGAATTTGCATGTAAACGTGTTACTAATGCAGGGAGGAAAACAAACATGCAACATGATATGAATTAAGCATTTTTTTGAGCTGACCCCAAACGCAAAGACTTCAGAATAAAGCCGAAGCATGAGATATTCAGAGATCCGCTGAGGGAAAATGATCCTATTCATATAAATGAGGTCTGTATGTCGGTATACACAATGGGGGACAAACGTCCGAGCTGCCTGGTACAGAGAATTCTGACATCAAACGAGTGTCCCTGTGGTTTTAGTTATCACAGTCAGTGTCAGGCCATTCAACCCAATGGTCAGAGGCAACAAAACTGAGGGTTAAGAGCCTTGCTCAAGGGCTTAACAGCAGCAGTCTGACAGTGGATCGACTTGAACCCACAACCTTCTGATAATTACTACAGTACCTTTTTTTATTTTATTTTTCCCAATTTAGAGTCATCTGCTGATGGAGGATTCCAATTGCAGTCAGGGTGGGTGTATTAGTGTTAACTCCCCCTCTGACACGTAAACATTAATGTAACCCTTTTCCACCCATATGGCACCCATGGCATTCCTACAGGTGCACCAATGGAGATGTACTCGTCTGCTCAGAGCAAATAAACCACCAAAAAGGAGAAATAGAGCTTGCAAGCTAAACAAGACTGTGACATTCATCAGATTCATCTGCTCTGATGGGAGACATAGCACAGAATAAAAAGTATTCCTCCGCATTAAACTTATGGACTTCCTCCGCATTAACCTTATGGACTATTTTCTGCAAAACACATACCTTTAAGATGAAGGTACACCGGGCACAGTACTTTGACCACTGGGCTAGGTTTGTGTTAATTTTCATTCGAGTAGATTCAAGTGCCTAATGCTTATCGGTTAACTTGCACTATGAGGTAGCAATCCTACAGATATTCAATTAGCAATCGATTAGTCATGTCATGAAATTAATCACATTTTACCATGACTTAAGTAGAAATATTCTTTATACAGCTACAGTGTGGGGCAAAAAAATGCTAAGTAAACACAGAGTTCCTTTAGCTATAAGAAATTCTGCATTGCTGAGTGAGGTTGACAGTGAAGCTTGACCATAAACTGAACACCTCAATACCGACCCACAAGCCACATTTTTCAGAAAGTCTTTTTCTTTTTCTAATTAACTGCACTGGCCAGTATCAGCTGGACCCAGATGCATTTCTTCTTCACTGTACACTTCTGATCATTTGAGATGAGAACGGAGCTTCAGCTCCACATACCAGATGAAGCCCTGTGGGGATATTTTTTTGCCCCTCTGAAAAGGATCAAGCCGCACATGCTATAATTCATGCTCCTCACTCATCTCGCAGACAAAAAGAATCTCATTGCACCTCTTTCCGGTGATTACTGCCGTGAGGAGCTAGTTCTAAAGTTTGAATGCCTTTGGTGACTTTCAGTGATTGACAGTAAGGGGCCAAAAAAGTAAATGGCCAAATTTTCTTCTGCAGTTATTTAATTCAACGTAACAAAAAAGGGAATGGAAAGAGAGAGAGAAAAAAAAAGAGTTTTAGATCATTGTAAGCTGGAAAAAAGAAATAGAAAGTAGAAAAAAGAAAGAAAACTACATCTACATCATTAGTGCTTTGTTGATACATTTCTTCTCTGCACTCTTGTCATTTTGAAGGCTTAAGCAAACTACAAATCAACCTCATGTAATCGACACAATTTTTAGTTCTGAAAGAACTTATCCCTTTACTTGTTATGCCTTAGTTTTAGGATACCTGTACACATTTTAAAAGTAAAAATAACTCTACTACATGCAAGAAAAAGTGCCTTTTGTTTTAACTGGCATGCCTCTAGTAAAGCAAAAGTATTTTTATCTGATTACTCGATTAATCGCTGGAATGATTGATAGCATGCTTGATTACAAAAAAAAGTAATCGACAGATGAAGCCCTAGATGGATTCATACCTCATGAGTTGAGAGCGCCTTCCACACGGATGCATGGAACCAGAGAATGCCACAAAAAACATTCCCCCGGCTATAATAAAGTGAAAATATAATCTAACTCAACAGCTTAATTGAAATGCATTTGAGGACTAAGATTCTGAGAACGATAAAATCTGTTGTGTTAGAAGAGAACACTGTACAGAGAAGATATATATCAGAAACCGGGAACCATGTGTGAATGTCCGGGAGCAATAAGTAGTAAAGAGTGAACTAACCGAGCTCACAGAATGCTCATCATCAATCCAGTCAGGAACTTTGGCATCTCTACCTCAGATTTTTTTGCTCTTTATGACTCTTGGTGTATTTTTAATGCTTCGTTCAATAGTTCTGATTTATGGTTGTAAATATATGACGGTTTCCACTGGCGTGAACCACTAAAACAATCAAGAAGTCAATTTAAAAAATGCACTCAGTTCAAACAACTCAACATCTAGAGAGGCACATTTGCATTTCAACTTTGCTTTCACTCCAACCGATTCTGAGTGTATGTAATTAAGATTTGGGATGTTGACCGACAATCGGCGGCCTCGCACCCTGCAATTCCCGTCCTCGCTAATTTTTATGATCAAAGGGCTACATGCTGAATCTGAATGATATATAGTGTCATACATATTCAATGACATACTAAATTCTCTGGATTTGTGGTGACCCTGTCTCCTAAAACAGTCATTGACATGCTACAATAAATACTGACCTCTGTGGATCCCAGTAGTGTTGTTACAATTTCCCCTGCGCCACGTGAGCCACTGTTGTGGATCGTAGCATGAATTGCTGTTCACACGAGCACAAAGAATGAGGTTGATTAAGAATCCCAGGAGGGAAAAGGGCAAAAAAGACATCCACACATGCCACTAAAAATAGACAACCTACAAAGGCAATGACCTCTTGGGTGGGTTTAGAGCAGTCAAGCAACAGGGCAGCAGACACAAAGCTCACGTGCTTCGCTATTCGATGGATTTAACAGAAAGTTCAACACCATCAAAATCAATTCCATTCACTTCCGACACACTCACATGAGCATGATGTAAGTACAGTCACTCTCATGCACACACACACTCTCTCTCTCATATACACTCACTCACTCACTCACACACTCACTCACTCACACACTCACACACTCACACACTCACTCACACACTCACTCACACACTCACTCACACACTCACTCACACACTCACTCACTCACTCACACACTCACTCACACACTCACTCACTCACACACTCACTCACTCACACACTCACTCACACACTCACTCACACACTCACTC
>JAYDZG010000004.1:13465109-13478698 GCA_034509265.1 Microcambeva bendego | reverse complement strand
CTCCCACAGTCCAAAAACATGCATGTGAGGTGAATTGGAGACAAAAAATTGTCCAGGTGTGTTTGATATAAAGTTGAATACTCTTCAGTAATGAGTAACCCTTTTCTGTCATGAATGTAACCTAAGCATAAAACATGACATTAAAATCTCAATAAACAACTACATTGTGTGATTTCTGTGATAACTATAAATTGCTGCTGCAACACTAATTTCCCTTCCGGGTCAGTAAAAGTCATGAATTGTGGCTTCCCTCATGAACTATGAGCTGCAGCCTTGAATACAGGAAGTGGTCATAATAATGTGACAGTGTTGTACAAAGTAGCATTTAAATGGGCATAAATGAAGTTGTAGTCTAGTGGTTCAGGTACTGGATTGGAAAACAGAACCTTGCTGGTTCATACACTACCCCAAACAGTTGGCCACAGTTGTGCCCTTAATCTTCAATTGCTTGGACTGCCCCACTCTAGTCATGTTCTGTAGGTAATACTACATTATGATTTATAAACAGTTGTAACATAGCAGGTAGAGATTTGCACTATAGAAAGGCTGTGAGTTTGAATCAATGCCACTGTTGGGCCCCTGAGCAAGGCCCTTAACCTTTAGCTTCCAAACAAGCTAGGAAATGTGTAGAAAGAATATCTATGTGCTCTAAACCAGTGGTTCCCAACCTTTTTATTGGGTGTGAAAAGGGTACATGTAGAGAAGGGTGAGAAGGGTACATGGAGATTGTTTATATTGAGAATATACTCATAAACGTAAATCCACTGTGTACTCGTATGCAACTTTTTTAGCAGCTTACTCGTAACATTGCGCCAACAACATAACATGAGTATTACATAAAAGTCTCTGTTAACTTTCCAAAGACGTCTGTTTTTTTACTCATTTTGCTAGCTTGTGGGTTAAATTTTTGGCGATCAAGGGACTGGGATGTATAAATAAATAAATAAAACAAAAACAATTAATTATTCCTTGGGTGGCTTGGTACCAATTAATCCAGGTACCGGTCCATGGCCGGGGGGCTGGGGACCACTGCTGTACACTACAATGTCAAAAAAAGGCATTTTCTATTCTACATTATTTTATTAGGATTTTATCTTATTTCAGTTTTATTTTCACTGGTACAATCTAGTAATCCATAACCTAAAATGACAAAACCCCCAGTATATAGCAAAACCCTGGGTATTCATACCAAACAGCAGATATACTGCAGTTATCAGTAAAAATGTTGAATAATGGAGGATGAGATCAGTGAGCGCTATGTAGCCTCTCAGTGGGGGATTTTCTCTAAGAGCGATCAGAAAAGAGGACAGTTGTATTGTGCAGGACCATGTGTTGAGGATTACAGCAATGGGATGAAGGATTTTGTTTGAGCTTTATATACTTTGGGAATACCTGTACTTCACTTCCAGTGCTCAGATGTAAACTGAATAGATTTTATATGGTTTTTAATACTTAATATTGAAAGCTTACACACTTGATAGCTCATGTTTTGTGTGCTGGCTTGGTGGGTATATAAGGCATGAATCAATTATTGCAGATAATGTACACCAATGTGACATCACATGTCTAGAAATGTTCAACATTGGTTTGAAAAGCATGACTAAGACCAACCTGGCCCCATAATTCTCCAGACTTTAATCTGATTGAGCATATGTGGGACACAGATCGTCATGTTTGGATCCTCCTCCACGCACCCTCCAGCAGCTGTGTGATGCACTGCAGTCAGCGTGGCTATCTGCCGCAGACTAAATAGTGTTTTTATTTAAAACATATTAGTAACATATTAGTAAATTTAATTCTGGTCAGGGTTGCAATAGATCTGTGGAAACACTGTGTTTGGCAAGAATACATCATGTATAAGGTGGCAATCCATCACAAGGCACCACACACTCCTGCATTCACTCACTTATTCACTCACACCTAAGGGCACTTTCTAGTAGCCTATTCGTCTTGCATGTTTTAGAAGGACCGAAAACAGATTACCGTAGAACACAAGGACACATAAAGAACACTGCACTCTATTCTAGCCAGAGACAAGGATCAAACCCCATTTATTTTGCTGCTTATTTGCTGTGCAGAACCCACTCTATCAGCTACACAACCGTGTAACCTAGAAGGTGAGAATACACCTGGGCAGGATGCCACACACATTCACTAACTTGCTTATCCCAGGGTAATTTAGAGTAGTGAATACAGCTACTATATTTTGAGAGGTTGGAGGAAACAGAATGCCAACAGAAAATCACATGCTTTCCTGTGATGGCCTGAGTGGATCGTGAGAGTCCATTGCAGTTAGAAGGTGTTACAGGAGGCTGACCCAACAAATGCCCCAACAAAAATGTCAATGTCTCAATAACTTGTCACATGCCCTTGAGCAATTACAGTGTGACAATGACATCTAATGTTATTCACAAGTCAACTTATTGTCTGCTGAGGCATGACATCCCACTCTTCTTGAAGGGCAGCCTTCAGGTCATTGAGGTTCTGGGTTACGGGCCTCTACATGGTGACTCTCATAGGTTTTCTATTTGATTCAGGTAAGCATTGAAGCATTGTCATCCATGAAGATGAAATTAGACCATGCAGAGGCACAATTACTGGATTAATGATGTTTTTCAAGTAGTATGGGTGTGTAACTGTACCATTCACAAAGTGTAGGGCAGATCTGTTTCACTAGACACACCTGACCACAGTGTAACCCCAACACCTCCAAAGGCCGACAGTAGCTGATGCGTGGCGCTCTCCTTGACGTCTCCAACATAATTGGTGGCCATGCAATTCTGGTGGTGTGGTCAGAACCTTGCAGGTCGTCTAACACAAAGATCATGCTGATGTAAACGGTTTTGAATGGTTCGATGTTACACTTGGGTGCCTCTAACCTTCCCTTCAATAATGACAGAAATTTAAATGTGTTTTGGGAGGGTTTTACCATTATTGATTCCCCTTAAACTTGCACTTCCTGCAGTTTGTGTGTGTGTGTGTGTGTGTGTGTGTGTTGGGTTTACCTTCAGGTGTCGTCTCCTCCTCTGGAAGCGCAAAAGCTCTTTGTGTTGGCGAGCAATGAAGTTAACTGCAGCGTACTCCAGCAGAGCCGAGAAGACGAACAACAGACACACCGCCATCCAAATATCAATGGCCTTCACATACGAGACCTGCAGCAGACACACACATGCTGACCATGTAAGTAATGAGCTACAGCATGATGAACATGTCGCTGATTAGCATGTCTCTGTCATCCCCCAGAATTCACTGCTGAGTCACTTGTTCTTCACCCTGGGGCTTCAGAAACTTTTAGTTGTAAACTATGCAGTACAATATGTCAGTCTTAATCAAAAATTCCTGTGTGGCTACGGCCGAAGGGAGATGGAAGCAATTGTCCATTTCTGTACAGGCTGATATGTGGGATCGAAGTGTCCTGAATAAAATAGAAAAAATTTTACATTTTAAATCATGTTCGCCCCTTATTCTTGATATGTTTGCCTCTAGGGGTGTAATTATCAGCCAGAGCTTCAGACTTTATGTTCTGTAATACGCAGAACTGACATAACAATTGACAGGGGTCAACCGAGGATTATGCTATCCTTAGCTCAACAAATTAAAAAATCGGGAACATTTCCAGACATTTGGCTTTATTTATATTTCCCCAATGCTTTCATACAATACAATTGCAAATTCAAATGCAACTTTAGACAAAACTAATGAAAATAATAATTCAAAAGATTATGCATGATGAAATGGTAAAATAATACAATAAATAAATTACAATACATGGCAATCTTGATTCAAATTGGAAATGTGTTTACAAAATACAAAAACGCTGATCAGTGAAAACATATTTTCTTTCTACTTTAGTCCATTAAATTAAGATTCAAATAAATTATTATTTTTTAAATATATACATTTTACCAAATGCCCCAGCTTTTCTGGTCTGGCATGAATCTCCATGTGGTAAGCAGTTATTATCTACAGGCCTTAATTACTATAGTCAAGCATTAGTTTCTAGATTATTATTATTATTATTATTATTATTATTATTATTATTATTATTATTTACATTTGAACCCTGCTGGAAGGTGTAAGAAAAGGTATTGTGCTCTCTTGCACATATAATGAGATCGGTCGGTTGGTAGGTAGGTGGGTAAAAAGTTGGATCGGTGGGTGGATTGATTGATGGATGGATGGATGGATGGACAGAAGAATGGATGGATGGGATGGCAGATAGATTGATGTGAGTAGACAGAAACAGAAGGTAGATAGGTAGAAAAACAACATATACAACAACAGATAACACATCGATAAAGCCATATACTGAATATGTAGACACTCAAGTCTCTATAGTGCAGTTATAAATAAAATAATTGAAGGAATGTGCAGGGAGGTGTCGTTTCGATTCGACAGGAAGAAATAAAAATGAAAAATGAATTGTAGACACCAAACTGTGTCTACAAATGTGTAATGTAATTTCTGCTGTTATCTCATGCCTAGACACAACTATATGTATGACAATTATGACTTTAAATTCATTCGAATTATGCTTGACAGACCTTTGGCAGAGAGGCTCTGGAACCAGAGCTCTGAGTAGTCATGGTGAGCACAGTGGTGATGCCCAGCCCTACACGAGCAGGAGCAGCATCCATGTTGATCCAGAAGGAAACCCAGGACAGAATGACAATCAGCAGGCTGGGGATGTACATCTGAATCAGGTAGTAGCCCATCTGTCTCTCCAGATGGAATCGAGCCTCGATGCAGGTGAACTTTCCTGAAACATGCATTAGACAAATATGGTGTGACTGATTGTAATTATTCACTATAAACTACCTAAAGCTGTGAATAAAGTTTTTTGTGTCCCAATGATCATGTTAGTGCTGTAAATATTTTTTACACCTTACTAACACACTTTCATTTCATTAACCAGATTTTATATACTGCTAATTTAATCTGTATCACAGTGAACATCTAGATTTGTTATACAGTGCCTTCCAAAAGACCCCCCTTCCCCCTTGACATTTTTCATGTTTTGTTACCTCACAACCTGGAATTAAATTGGATTGTTTGAGGGTTTGTATCATTTCATTTACAGAACATGCCTACAACTTTGAACATTTGATATTTTGTTATTGTGAAGCTGACAACAAATAGGATAAAAATTTTGATAGAAAAGTTCACTGTGCATAACTATTCAGCCCCCTAAAGTCAGTACTTCGGAGAGCCACCTTTTGTGGCAATTCAGCTGCAAGTCACTTTGGATATGTCTCAATGAGCTTGCCACATCTTGCCACTGGGATTTTGGCTCATTGCTCAAGGCAAAACTGATCCAGCTCTTTGAAGTTAGATGGTTTCCGCTGGTGAAAAGCAATCTTCAAGTCTGACCACAGATTCTCAATTAGATTAAGGTCTGGGCTTTGACTAGCCCATTCCAATGTATTTACATGTTTCCCTTAAACCACTCGAGTGTTGCTTTAGCAGTATGCTCTGGGTCATTGTCCTGTTGGAAGGTGAACCTCCGTCCCAGTCTCAAATCACTGACAGACCGAAACAATTTTTGCACAAGAATATCCCTGTATTTAGCACCATCCATCTTTCCCTTGACTTGGACCAGTTTCCCAGTCCCTGCTGATGAAAAACATCCCAACAGCATGATGCTGCCACCACCATGTTTCACTGTGGGAATGGTGTTGGAATGTGTTGATTTTGTAACATAGCGTTTTCCTTGGTGGCCAGAGCACCTTCCTCCATACATTTGGCGAGTTTACTAAATGCCTTTTGGGAAACTCAAGATGAGCCTTCCTATTTTTGTCTGTAAGTAAAGGATTTTTTGGCCACATAAAGCCCAGCTCTATGGAGTGTACAGCTTATTGTGGTCATATGCTCAGATACTCTAGTTTCTGCTTGGGAACTGTGCTGCCTCTCTGATTAATGCCCTCCTTGCCCGGTCTGAGAGTTTTGGTGGGCAGCCCTCTATTGGCAGTTTTTTTGTGGTACCATGTTGTGAATGTAATTGGTCGCCCCAGAACTTTTTATGGGCTTCATAGCAAAGAGGGTGAATACATATGCACATGCCAATTTCACTTCACAAACTTAGACAATTTTGTGCAGCTACATCACATTCAGATTCAAAATTATTTAATCACAGGTTGTAATGTAACAAAATAGGTAAAAAGCCAAGGGAGGTGAATACTTTTGCAGGTATTGTATCGGTATACACATACATTTTACAAAATGTGCACGTTCACAACAAGCAAAATTGGTAAAATTGTATTCACCAGTTTATTAGGTCCCCAGTATCTGATTCTGAGAATTCTATTTCTCAGCACTGTGAACTAGTAATCGACTCTGTATAGTGGTTCCACTCAAGAAACTGGGAGAAACCAACCAGGCATAAAATTACAACCTATGACAGGCATTAAATGACACTGATTATCACCTTAACATGACACCTGTAAGTGGGTAGGATATATTAGGCAGAAAGTAATCATTCCATCCTCAAAGTTGATGTTAGAAGCAGGAAAAGTGTAAGGATTTAACTGAGGCTCTTGTGTAGTGTTCCTGGTCTGCAGTGGTCAGTATCAAAAGTGGTCCAAAGAAGAAACCGGCAACAGGGTCATGGTCGGCCACAGCACATTGATGCATGTCCAAAGTGAAGGCTGGCCCATGTGGTCTGATCCAGTAAGCTACTGTGGCCCAAACTACTGTAGAGTTCATGCTGGTTCTGATAGAAAGTCACAATAGGATATGTTTTAGATAATATTTGTATATGTTTGGAGAATCACTGCTTGCTCAGTACTGGAGTTTGTTTTCGGGGTTTTTTCCTTTATTTTTTTCTTCTACTGTACTGTGTGACAGGCACAGAGAGTGTACCTCCAAGTGGCTACACTGTTCTTCTCTGGCATTAGCCAGTCATGTCAGTGCAGACGCCTGAACAACTGAAATAATGAAGAACTGTTGAGATTCAAAACCCCCAGATCTCTTGGTTAGTGGGGTAGTACAATTAAACGATGCATCACCCGACCAACCATATCACTACTAGAGGGAGATATTATGCGCTATTTTTAATTTCCCCCAGAAAAAAAATTGTGAGTGCTATAATAGTTAAACAGTGAGTATTACGACTGAACTGAATGGCTTGGTTTCACTGTATCTTCATTTGTCACTTTATTGTTTCATATGAAGATGTGTTGAATATTAATAAATCGTACATGTATGGGGCAATATCTGGTAGCAAAATAGTAAACAGTATCCTAGTATTTGCTTTAGATCCATTACTTAGGGAAATGAAGGGGAATTATTAAGCCTTTGCAGTTGCAATTAATTACAATATAAAATGTATTGCATATGTTCAGCAGAACACAGCAACATCCAAACCTGAATAACATAGATTCTAAGTGAAGGATTTCCTGGGTTTTGTTGATATCTGGGGTGCATACAGTCTTATAAATATGGTTAAACTCATTTAAGATAAGATAAGATAAGATAAGAAAGGCTTTATTGTCAGTTCTCAGTGTAGCTAGCTCTCAAAGAGACCATCATCAACAATAGAGTGTACATAAGCTAATGTAAAAATATTTTTTTATATTTACAAAAAAAAAAATCTAAAGTTCAGTTCATTTTCTTTAACCCGTTATCCTAATTAGGGTCAAGGAGCCTGGAGCCTATCCCAGCACTTCAACGGGCGCAAGGCACATGGTAACACCCTGGACGGGGCACCAGTCCATCGCAGGTACCTACAGGACAATTCAGTGTCTAAAATAAACTTGGTAGCAGGTCTGTGGGAGGAAACCGGAGTACCCGGAGGAACAGGGAGAACATGCAAACTCCACACAGAAAGGACCTAGATCGGCCCACCCGGGGATCGAACCCAGGACCAGGACAGTGCTACCCACTGAGGGTTCTTCAAAAAGTTTCAGTACTTTTTAAAAACTCTATTTATTAACAATTCAATTTCCAGTGTTGTACCATTTTAATGCCACCAACAAAAAAGTTTATATAGCGACTGATGCTCAGCTGCTTTCACACCATTGCATAAAATATTCTTCCCCTTAATGCTTTTAGTGTCCAAAAATATGGAAATCAGATGCAGCTAAATCCGGACTGTAAGCTCTAATTACTACCTCTCCCGCTATCATTGTTTTCAACCAAAATATGAAAGTGCAGAAACCTTTTGAAGATCTGTAAGATAATTGTTGAGATTATATATATATATAATTTACCTCCTTAGTTGATTGAAGAAAACAGGATCTCTGCATAGTGTCCACTCACACTACTGGGTCATTTTATATAGCCTGTCTACCTTCTGCATGTTTTTAATTTATCATTGAAACCCCATGAACATCACCAACTTTTGCCACCAAGCTGCTCTAAATGAACATCACTCCACTAAACAAATGTAATCTATTTTATTTCTTCTTTTTTTGGAAGGTTATCAACAAAAAGAATGAATCCACACAGCAGTTATGCTGCATTAACTCCAGACACTATTGTAGAGCTCAGGAATTGCCTTGTTGCATAAACGTATCATCCCCAGGGGGCTGTCTGCCAAATTATTCCAACGCTGACTCTGTAAGATAGCACACCTAGAGTTATGAATTCTGTAACTGAGTTGTTAATTTTTTTTCCACAAGATTCTTCCAGGATAACTTGGAAACATTCATTTCCTGAGAGTCTGTGAGCTGGCAGACTCCAGATGAGCTGGTTGGTGGAAGCTACGCAGATGTCAGGGCGATTATGTTTTGGACGGTGTCTCCGATGCAACACGTTCACATATTTCACTGTCACTTTGTTACAAGTGTAGCAAAACTGCATTATGTTTTTCCTACCTGACACACAGCGTGTGATCTACAAGCACAAGAGAAATTAGTTTAAATCAGTTGTTGAGCAGAAGGAGTGCTGTGGTGTGTGGAAATTGAGGGAATTAGCTGGAACAGCCCTAATGCCGTCAGACACGACACAGACAGTGTGTGTAAACACAAATAATCCTGCTTGTCAGGTTCCTCTAGTGATCACTGGTGGCATTTGGTGGCCTAGAAGTAAAATAAAGTAGACTATCAAAGACACCAGACCTGCGACGGTCAGAGCGCAGGGTCAGCCATTATACGGCGCCCCTGGAGCAGTGAGGGTTAAGGGTCTCGCTCAAGGACCCAACAGTGGTTGCCTAGCAGAGCCAGGATTTGAACCCTCAATCTCTGGCTGATAGTCCAAAGCTCTACCCACTAGGCTACCACCATCCCTATGGCATCTGTGCAGGACTGGAATAATGAGGATATTAGTGTGTGACTCTCTTCGCAGTCTCACTATCAAATTTTGAGCAAATGAGGTTAGAATGACTGCACATGCATGGATTGGAGAATTTGCCAGACAAATATTCTCTCTTCAGATGCGACTGGGACTCCCAGCTTCAGAAGATTAACGGGCTAAATGTTGAACTGGGAGAAAATGTGTCAACAGCTCTGCAACATTAAAAAAAATAATTATTTGCTAATTATTTGTGTTCATTTAATCTGTTTATGCACAGGGGCACGAAGGCTAAGTGGGTAGCACCATCACATCACTGTTGGAAGGTCCTGGGTTCTACCCCTTTCTGTGTGGAATTTGCATGTTCTCCACATGTCTGCATGGGTTCCGGTTTCCTCTCACGGTCAACATGCAACTGAGGGGAATTGGAGATACCAAATTGTTCATGACTGTGTTTGATATAAAACGTGTAGTAATGACTAACTACCATGTTCCTGTCATGAATCTAACCAAAGTGTAAAACATGACATTATATATATATAAATAAATAAATGTATAAATCAAAGTAGATCTAGTGCATGTTCTGTATATTAAAGAACAAACTAAATAGGATGGATACTTGTTTTTTCTGTTTATCACTGGTCTGGCTTTTCCACAAAGATTAAAGATAAATGAGGGCCTTGACAGAAGAAGCGTGAACTATACTGACACCAGAGACCAAGCCTGCACTTGGCCAATGAAACCAGACTGCAGCTAATAAATATGAGAGAAGCGACACATGAGCATTAGCGGTTGATGTAAAATCAGGACCTGATTAGTGCTTTCAGGCTTCGGATATGGCGATGCTGGGATGTGAGAACGCCTGCCCTTGACCAGGGCAATAAAACTAGAGGAATGAGACAGGAGGAGGTGGAGCGGTCGATGGGGTAGAGAGGAGGGGGACGCCTCGGGTTCTCAGTGGTGTTTCACTGCCACGCTTAAGTGGAGAAGTGACGAGGGCAGACGCAGAGAGAGCATATTGCAGCAATCTGCTCACCGTACACGTAAACAAAGCCAGCCAGCATAATACAGACAGAAAAAGACTCTGATCTAATTAGATCTCTTCTAATCAGAATTTTCTATGCTTTGGTAAATTGTGCTGGAGACAACGCTCTGTAAGTGAGACTGACACACAACACTACTAGCATTCATTCCTAACTGTATGCTTTATCATTTGAACACCTTGCCAAATTATAATTCTGCTTCCCCGTTGGTTTCCCAGCATGGGGGTAGTGCTCGCCTCACAGCAAGAAGGTTTCGGTTCCCAATTGGAACGATGCTTTCCTTTCTGTGTGCATGTCTTCCCCGTGTCTGTATGGGAATCTCTCAGGTGCTCTGGTTTACTCCAATATACATGTGAGTGAGTTGAATTGGAGATAAAAAAAAATTGCCCTGGGTATGTGTGAATATAGCATTCAGTCATCTGGGTCTGCCACCTGGGTCACTTTCAGAATTAAGAAAAGGGGTATAGGCTACAGAAGCTGCAGTACAACCCATAGCTAATTGAATATTTTTATAGTTTATCGTCTGATGGATACACAAGTATTTCTTTCATAATTTTTTATTCTTGATATACACTGTCTGGTCACATTATTATGACCACCAGCTTAGTGTAGGTGATCTGCAATAATGCTTCACACTCAGATTGGTTAAGAGTGTCTTCCAACTTAACCGAGCCAGCTCACGAAGTGCATGCTGCAGCCGTTACAAAAAGGAATTGGTCATAATAATGTAATAATGAGACTTGATAGTGTAGTTTAAATGGGTGTAAGACCCCAGGCATAATTTAACAGACCTGATGTAGTGAAAAAAATGCTCATCTCATCTCTCTTTCTCTCTCTCTCTCTCTCTATCGACTGATCAATAGATATCCCTTTTCAAAAATTGATCTATGATCTACTCAATGTATTCTGCTTGACCACACAGTCCCTGAGCTTGCAGCTTCTTTAACTTTCTACTCTTATATAGGTTTGTGGTTCTGCCCATAGGTGTTCCACACAGCATCTTGAATTTTTCATCACTCCCATAGTATCTTTTCATCCATTTTATTTGCCACGGTTTTGCAGGCTTCAATACCAACCACACATGATGGTCACATGAAGTAAAGTATCACTGCATTGTCTAGAGTGCTTGCTCAGTCCCAGAGCTTTTTGATCTTTTCTTTATTATAAACATGGCTGTCTACAAATGTGCTGTCCCATTCTTCTTCAGCAGTGAGACATGCTGGATTTCTGTTGTAGTATTAAATAACTAACTACTAGTGATGACTTAACCGTTTCATAACAAAAATAGTTACAAAGTATGAATGTAGTTAATTGTTAGTTATTTTAAGTGTACCTATACTTGACTCTTTGACCTGATAGACTGACTTCCTCGGTTAGGCTACTCATTCATATCATTTTGTGTCTATACATCTTGTTCAGAGTCCATACATCTAATTCAGTGTCTTCAATTAACCTGGATGAATATTTTTGGTCTGTGTGATGTAAACATGGGGAGAACATGCAAAATCTACACAAAAAATGGCCACCCAAAGACAGGTGTTTTTATGCTGTAAGATGACCACATGCACACACACATCCTTATGTATTAACTGTGATGATCCACCAATGGAGAAAACCATGGTGAACCTTCACAGGAGTAGCCGGCCTACCAAAATTACTCTGAGAGCTTATCAATGACTCATATAGGCGGTAACAAAAGAACCCAGAACAGCATCTAACGCACTGCAGGCCTCACTTGCCTCAGTTAAGGTCAGTGTTCATAATTGTACCATAATAAAGAGACCAGGATAACCATAAATTCTGTTCTCTACCAAAAAATCTTGAAGGAGAATGTCCGGCCATCAGTTCGTGACCTTAAACTCAAGCATACTTGGGTTCTGCAACAGGACAATAATCCAAAGCACACCAGCAAGTCAACCACTGAATGGCTGGAGAAAAATGTAAGAAATCTGTAAGGGGCCAATTTTTTTTCACATCACTTTACATATTACTACCACCACACAGTATACACTGTCATACCCCTTAATCAAGCTATAGTTTCCAACTCATAGGTCTCTTATTCAATCTCTGACCAGACAAAAGACATATGACAAGTAACCCAGACAACCTTCCTGTCTTCCAGTACCTACACTTTTACAAGAGCAGTCCTGTGGGAGCCGTACTCTCCTCTTTTGGTCTGTTCTATTTTAGTTCTAGTGTAGATTGGCCTTCAGGTCTTTCTTCCCATTTTATCTGAAGGGTAACAAATCCTGACTGGAGAAAATCACCAGACAGATGTTTTTGAACTGAGCTTAAAGAGCATGAAGGAGAAACTGAGCATGGCTCTAAAACAGCCACTCTCTCTTTTTTGAACTGTTTAAAAGAGAATCACAGGGTGAGTCTGAAAACCTAGTGGGTTTTCTATATGAAATCATTTTATGTAATCCTACACACTCACGAGAAGAAGAAGCCTTATAATATGGCCTACTAAAGTGCTTTATCTAGAAACCATGGCTGTTCTTCAAAATAGTAAATCATTTACTAACCCCTTTTTATAAAGAATTTTAAAAACAAATCACACATCCCTTTTCAACATAGCTACATTTCATTGTAATGCCGTTTAATCCCATCAACAAAAATGTTTTCGGTTGAGTGTATAGCCACTTCTTTCACATCATCATGACATAAAAATCTTCTTCCCCTTAAAGCTTCTTTGAGAATCCAAAAAGGAGATCTGATGGCGTTAAATCCATACTTTAGGCTCTTTCAGGCTCGACTGATTACTACTCCTCCAGCAAAAAGATCCTTCCTATAGACTGACATAATAACGAGGGAACCCCTCTCAATTTGATTGGTCTTGTTAGGACACGAGCATGAGGGTCAGGTTTCACTGGGCAACCAATGCAGGCGCAGTTCCAATGTAGACATGGAAGTCAACCCTGGTCGGCGCGGCTCCACCTCTACCTCTGCACCTGCAGCTCATTACCACTCCTAATGAGCAGCCATATTATCCCACAGTTCTCCCTGTAACAAATGCCAGAGAACTGTTTAAAGTTCTGTGTGTCGCTATTCCCAGACGGTTGATCTACGTCGCTGTTCTCAAGTATATTGCCTAGCCAGCGCTTACCGTGCTTCGTGACATCAAGTCTCACCTGTCGTTCGTCCGATCCGTACCACTCAAGTTCATCACCTGTGTTCTGTGTGAGTAATCCGTCTGATTTCCCTACCTGGAATTTGCTCGCTTCTGGACTCCTCGAAACGTGCATCCGACAGCTGCTATGGGTGAGTACACCCCTGGTCACTCCCCAACTCGGCTCACTATACTCATCTGTTCACCCG
>JAYDZG010000004.1:13445706-13458688 GCA_034509265.1 Microcambeva bendego | reverse complement strand
GGAAGGTGTCAGAATACACAGTGCAGCACAGTTGCTTGGGTGTTTTGGCAGAAAGGGGGGGGGGGAGACAATATTAGAAAGTGGTCATAATGAGATGTCTAACCGGTGTATAATCTAGTGTGTACATTTGAAATCTTGTTTTATTAATTGTTTTCATTACCTAGCTAAGAGCCAACAGGCAAAATATTTTATCAATTTGTGATGCTTTATTTGTTTGTTGATTCTGTAAGGATGTAGCTGGAAGGATGTTGGGGTTTGACACTGCTTTAAACATCTTTCTCTATTTATTGCATTTTTTCACAAATAATAGGAAGCTGCAATATAAATAGTTCACCACATGACCTTTCAAATAACAACCAACCACAAGAGTCCAGTGCAAATATTCGATGTAAGATGAGCCTGTCCATGAAAACATCAAAACATTTTGATAGAGGAGAATAATCTGTTTCAGGTTATTAGATTAATGTCTCTGAAAGAGCAATCGGTGCAGGAAAGATGAACTGGCAGTGCTTATTGATTTTTACCATGTCAATTTCTTTACTTTATATTAACTCATGCCAGTTGTAAAATAACAAGAACTGGATAATAAACTATCCACCTCTACCATAAAATAACACTCATTTCCTTTGTTATAGCCTTAGGTGATTTGTCAGGTTTGTCCGCTGCCCATTATATGGACTGTACTGTTTTTAAAATGTCTAAAGATTTCATTTGTTTTCTATCTAATCACAAATCGTTCTCAAGTCCACTATGCCTTTCTATTATTACAGCCAATTTCCAGATGGGAAAGCAAATGCCTGAAGGAAAGGCTACCCTTTTACAGCCATCACTTTTTCCTACAGTATGATCTAGCCAATCTGATGTGGAAACAAATTCATCAGTATAAACTAAAAGAGAGAAGAAAAAAAGCCCTTCATATTTCCCGCTTTGATTTCTCCGGGCTAAAGAGACTGATTTACAACATCAGCCGACACATAATGTGATTCTAGCTCAAGGCTAGATCCTGTACTGAGGGTGACTGATTGGAAAAAGTTTGGCTGTTAGTATGACTCTGCATCAACTTAGTTCACAAGGAAATAGCACTCGTTCTGGATTTATGCACTCTCTTGTGTTTTGAAGGAAATATAGTAATTCACTGTCCTGGTAACACTCAGTCATGAGCTTTCAAAAAAAGGTAGCACTATCACCTCACAGCTAGAAGTTCCTGTATTCAGTACCCTGGTGGAGTGATCCAGGTCCTTTCACTGTGGAGACTGATGAAGCTGGTGTAATAACTACAATGTCTTTGTCATGAATGTAACCAAAGTGTGATGCATAACATAAAAATCCTAATAAACAAGCTAATTACAAAAAAGGTATACCCTAGTGTGCTGTCTTGTTGGCCACTGCCTACCTAGGCTGCTGAAGAGTACAGAGGATTTTAATTAAACATCAGTTCAGAAGTCAGATTATTCAGACACACTACTTAGAATTTGTCTTTGCCGTTTTTGCTTACTAAGCTAACCCAGTTATCTGAGGAGACACAACACACTACCATGATGCTCCTTCAATGTAGCAATGATTAAATTGTCCAGTGATGGCTGAATGGCTGGGGCAGTGATGGCTTAGTGGTTAAAGTATTGGGCTGATAATCCAACGGTCGCTGGTTCATGCCTCATCCCAGCCAAGTTGCCACGGTTGGCCCCCTGGGCTAGGCTCTTATCCCTCAATTGTTACACATTTTTGTGTTCTGTCATAAAAACGAGTCACTTTAGATAAAATTTGCTAATTGCCAATAAGTCCATAATAAGCTGGGCGGCACGTTGGCTTAGTGGGTAGCACTGTCGCCTCACAGCAAGAAGGTCCTGGGGTTGATCCCTGGGTAGGGTGATCTAGGTCCTTTCTGTGTGGAATCCAAGTGAGTCTCCTCTGGGTACTTCGGTTTCCTCCCACAGTCCAAAGACATACTACCAGGTTGATTGGAGACACCTAATTGTCCTGTAGGTGCCTGCGATGGACTGGCGACCCATCCAGGGTGTTACCATGTGCCTTGCGCTCGTTGAAGAGCTGGTATAGGCTCAAGCACCCCTCCCCCACCCTAATTAGGATAAGTGATTAAAGAAAATGAACTGAACTGTACCATGAAGAGCCTGATTATGCAAAAAATCTGGAATGTAATCAACAGCAAGGAGAAATTAATAACGCTTTTGCATTAGCTACTTTCAAGTTCCTCTGAGTACTGTAGTATTTCACCATCTCAACCTGCATCTTCTCTACAGTTGCTTTCTTGCTAAGCTAAAATTTATATAGTATTATATTTTACATGGAAATGTATTAAAGTATATTGTTCTTAATAATTTAGCATTAAAATGCATGAAAAAATATATAAACTAATCAGATTATAAGGTCTAATTAGATAGCTCCCTACGTGGGCAACAGCCCACACAGCGCCTGTGTTTTTTTCTGGTGTTTTCTTTATATTTTGTAATTTTTGTAATTAAAGAGAAAATATACTTCTAAAAACAACATTTAAGACATTAGAAAAGTTAGGTAAGTGGGTTTTGGAGGTCTGACATGGACTGATTCTATTATTTCTTATTACAATAAAATAGGTTTAACAAACAAACATTTTGACTTAAGAACAATTCTGTGGAACCAATTAAATTAGTAAGTCACGGTTCCACTGTATTTCCAAAAAGAGTATTTTTAGTAATTTATTTAGAGAGACCTAAACCAGCTCTTGCTTTAAAAGCAGTGGTCTTTAACATCCTTAATACAACTCTGTTCTAATGTAATTTAAGATCAAGGCCAGTTCATCTGTTTATGCATGCAATTTTTCTTTCCTCCACTGATAAATAGCAGAAATGTTTATGTGCTTTCTCTCACTTACAAGGAATGAAAATCCAGTTAGCTAATTAAATATCCACACAACACTCCCCTGGGTAATGATCTTTCAAAACAGTGTAAACAATGAGGCTAGCAGTGGTCCGGCGGGGTTTTTTGGTCCAAGCATCGGCCAGAGCTGGAGGGATCATTATAGTATGCCAGAATGTTTGCTGTCATCCAATCAGATTATCAATGTCACCCTTGTTAGAGTTGCCTTGCTCCTTTATATCGGCCTACCTATCACTCTTTTGAACAATAGCGTCTCCGAATTGACTCAATTTCACCATTTGCGCAGGGTAAAACATTTGTGGTGCACGGACTTCTCCTGCCAGCCTCAGCAGGTTTTCGTCAGCTCAGCATCTGACAGGCTTGGCTCACACAGGCATTGGCACAGGAACTGCTTCTGTATCTCGGCTGGAACATTTGTAAGGACTGAGAATTGCTCATGAAACGTAAAGTGTGAATAGCAACAGCAGACAAGGTTCTGATTTCACCACCCACTTCACACTACAAGGACTATAGTGTTTTTATACAGTTTTGACAACAAGATAAGGTGTTAGATTCTGAGTGAATGAAAACATTACAAAGTAAAGCTGAGTCAAGGATTTTAGGGAAACACCATCTCACTGAATCTGAGTAATCGTAGCCCTGCAAATAAATAAATAAAATAAAATAAACCAGCGTTGTCAAAAAACACCCTAAGGCAAAGCCTTTCAAAGCATTTTACACTACTATCACCATCCTTTAACACAACATCTCTGATGTGTTCTGCATTTTAAACATTTTACAGCTGAAACTGCATGAACAAATTACCATTGCAAGGTTCTACTTTGGATGCGATTCCACTCATTTTAAATAAGAAAAAGATCCACCTTTGTCAGTCAATAATTCAATGTCTTCATTTCCATACAGATCAGCTTGGATGGTGGCAATTTATGGCTGATAATGAAAATAATAAATAATTATTCCAAACAGGCTATTCTAATAATGGTTTGGTACAAATGCAATATCCAGGAAAGGATGTCTTTCATGAGCAAATATAGTCAGAAGGTATCAAGTTTATCATCAAATGTGTGATACAATATAAAATTGAAATGTTTAAAAACAAATGTACCTCAAATAAAATAAATTTCTCCCTCTACAGTGCATAATACCATAACATGATTCAAGGAATTAGAGGAAATTTCAACGGCATAAGCACAAGCTGAACAGCTGTGATCCCTCAGACTGGACAGCATCAAAAAACACCATTCAACAATATCATATGAACCCCATGGGCAAGGGATTATAACTTCACTTAAAAATTTACTGTGCAAAAAAGATGCCTTATGTTAACCATGTTCAGAAGCTTCATCAATTTCTCTGGACTTGGTGGCATCTAGGATGGACCATCACACAGTGGAAAATTGTATTGTGTTCAGATGAATCAGCATTACCGTTTTTTTTTTATTTATTTATTTATTTTTTTTGGATGCTGTGTTTCCGGATCAAAGATGAAAATAAGATGGTATAAGTACTGGACTGGCCTGCCAACAGACCTGACCTGTCCCTGATAGAGAATGTCCATCAAAATTTGAAATGGAAAAAAGACAATAATATTTTTTTGGAATGTGTTGCAGGTCTGAAATGAATAAGTGGGTGTTTTTTTAAGAAATGAAATTGACCAGACAAAACATGAAAAATGAAATCTAATAAAGTCAAAGTAATCATAAACAGATCAAGTTAATTCAATATACAAGACTCCTAAGCTGTACACAACTAGAGACTGAATTGACTGAATAAGATGACTCCATTTCCTATTTAAAATGCATGGCACACAATGAAGAGGAGAATTGTATAATGGCAACCACGTACTGTTGAGCCGCCGAGGTCTTTAATCAAGAAAAACAGAGCAAAGATTAATCTTGAAAAAAATTAACAATTAGTGTCAACCATTAAAAAGTCCCATTAATAGGAAAGATGATGAAAATCAGCAAATCCTTTGCTTAGGGGTGTGATGCCGTCACCAATTTATTAATATGTTTATATTTACAAAATACATTGATCACATATTGTTATTATTTTTATTATTATTATTTGATTCCTGGCAACCATTTGGATAGTTTTTCTTCACAGGAAGCCAACAGTGGTTGAAGGGCAGAGCCAGGTTCCAGCTCTACGCACTAGACAACCACTGACGATATAAAACATTATTAGGACTTACCATTGTTGTTTCAGCAATGGATCCAAAACTGTTTATGAATATATTGCAAGTAACGTTCACAGGTGGACCTGTAAAAAGCAGAAAAATTATATTAACATAAATTGTACAAGACAAGTTAGTTTGGGGTTAAGAAGAGCTAGTGCATTCAGAGAATGTCTAATTTTTAAATGTCTGCATAATGTTGAAATATGTTGGGTTAATTTCACAATGTTGATGTCCAAATCTAAAACAGACCCATACATTTATTTGTGTACACACATACACTCACAAAACACTTCTTTGGACAAAAGACTTTTATTAATACCACTATAAGGCAAGTTACCTAATTACTCCAGTGCTTACAATGACATTACTAGTGAAATAGATCTCCAACAGTAAGATAATAAAACATAAACCAGATAAGATAGCCTTTTTGTGTTACAGTAGCATACATAAAATGTAAGATCTATATTGTACTCCCTTACCACAGACACATCCTCATAACACATTTTGTTATACTTACATTAAATTGCCTTCCCTCTGCATTTTCACATATCTCAACTCCACTTGTCAAACGTCGGAAGGTACACACTGATATGGAAACACTGTCATCTATTGTAAGGATGTTGGATGCCGGCACTTCACGGGTACAAAAACAGGATGCATTGTGGATAATGTAGTTTATTTTATTTACTAAAAATTAAAAACAAAAACCATGTGCATAATTATTTACAGTTTGCTTAACACTTTGTTGAAGGACCTTTGGCAGCAATTACAACCTACATTTTTTTGAGTATGATGCTACAAGCTTTGCAGACCTATTTTTGGACCGTTTCTCCCATTCTTCTTGACAGAACCTCTCAAGCTCCATCAGGTTGGATGGGCAGTGTCAGTGCACAGCCATTTTCAGATCTCTCCAGAGATGTTCAATCAAGTCTGGGCTCAGGCTGGGCCACTCAAGAACATTCACAGAGTCGTCCCGATCCCACTCCTTTGTTATCTCGGCTTTGTGCTTAGGGTCGTTGTCCTGTTAGAAGGTGAACCTTCACCCCAGTCTGAGGTCCAAAGTGCTCTGGACCAGGTTTCAAGGATTACATTGCTGAATTCATCTTTCCTTCAACCGTGACTAGTCTTCCAGTTCCTGCTACTGAAAAAACCACAGCATGATTCTTCCACCACCATGCTTCACTGTAGAAGTGCCTGGATTCCTCTTGACATGATGCTCAATTTTTGTTTCATCAGACCAGATAGTTTTGCCAAACTCAGAATAAGCTGTCTTTTCAAGCAATGCTGAAGCTCTGTCAGAGTGATCCTTGGGTTCTTGATCACGTCCATGACTAAGGCCCTTCTACCCTTATTACTTAGATTGGCCAGGCAGACAGCTCTAGGAAGAGTCCTGGTGATTCCAAACTTCTTCCATTTATGGATGATATAGGCCACTGTGCTCACTGACCCTTCAATGGTGCAGAAAGTAGTTTTATTTGTAAAAAAAATGTAAAAATTCCAAACAATCTTTAATCACCTTGTCATTGTGAGGTATTGTTAAGTAGAAAAAATGAATGTAACCCATTTTGGAAACAAGCTGTAACATAAAAAAATCTGGAAAAAGTGAAGTGCAGTGAATACTTTCCGGGTGTACTGTAATAACTTTATAATGTGTTTTAAGACAATCATATGTCTTTTCACTTCTCATGGGCCACATTAAATGATGTTGTGGGTGATCAAATAATTATCTAGGTCATGTCCTAATATATTTAATGATCATGAAAATAAAAAAATATATATATATATTTACTGACAGTACCGTTTACCTGTTTGTTGAGATGGGTTGATATTAATGTACTAGTAGTTTGGACCAAATACTTTTGCCCAGTGTATATACCTTGTTCATGCTAAATTAGCCATGAAGAACACTAGCTAAAACCTTGACATTATATTTGTAAAATTAATTTTCAAGGTGACATCAGCCAGGTTAAGATACTTTATTAACATATGAGCTGAGATGAATTCCTCTGTAAGGTCAGGCTCAAGGTTAGAGAGAATAATTCAGTGTTACAGTGACCCCTTTCATAGGGCTGAAATACTTGCCCATACAAGGTTTAATAAGATTAGAGCACAGTAAGAACAGACTTTCAATGAAACCTGAGAGGGTGACCCTGTAGACAAACAAGTAGTCAATAGTCCATGTATGTTGTATAAAGTATAATCGCCAAAGTGCTCTGTTCAGAGCACTTTGTACAGAGGAGTAAATAAAGGCAAATACAATCATTTGCTAGAAAAGGATTAGGCATGGCCACACATGTTAATACAACAATGTACTACAAATATTATGAAGTGCCTGGATAATAAATGCTAATCGTACCAGATTTAACAGTTCCAATATTTCACAGCAGGTATCAACAGACTACAATGGTTTTTACAATATGCAAGTTTCTAAGGATAGTGTAGCCATTTTTAGAATTATTTATGCAGGCTAATGATAAAAATACTGAATACCATTGCCAAAAGTCACACTAAAAGAGTTACAGGACAACAACAACAACAACAACAATAACAATAACAAAAGAAGAAGAAGAAGAAGAAGAAGAAGAAGAAGAAGAAGAAGAAGAAGAAGAAGAAGAAGAAATAAATTAGTAAATAGTCAGAAATAGATAGTTATCCATCATTTAGTAAGAGTTGTAAGGCAAGAAGAAAATTATAAATAAAAATACAATGTAAAACATTTCAAGCCACTTAAATAATTGCAAGACAACAAGGAACTAATAAAAATGATAGCTAAAACTCACTTGGAAATAATCATAGGACAGCAAGAAAATTAAAAATAAACAATAGCCAAAATATCATTGCTATAGGACAAAAATAAAAATTCTAAAATAATTATAACATTAATATCAAACATTACTCAGAAAGAGCCAAAAGCTAAAATACCCAAAAAGTCGAATAAAATTATTCGAGACAGCAAATAATAGGCAACCGTGGCTTAGTAAGAGTTGTAGGACCAAATAAATAAATAAAAAATTGTCAAAAGTCATTCAAAGTTGCGGGACGACAAGCAAATATTAAAAATTGATAGACAAAATTCACTTAGCAAGAAGACAGTAAAAAATAAAAAAAACATATTAAGTAAAAAAACCAGACCAATTGTACAGGTGAAATGGGTCAAAATGTAAATTTTACAGCATTTTGAAATATCTTAAGTAACCTACATATATGGCAAAGCTATGGATTTTCAATACATTTGTTGAGAAATCCAGGTACATTTTGCTGAACCTACAGAATAATTCAGGGTGCTGAATAAGTAGATTATTAGAGAGGGAAATACATCAGTATGCAATGAAGTGGAGTTTAGGCTTTTGATTTCCCCAGAGGATAAAATACCCAAGTACCCAGAGAAAATCACAACCTTCTTATAATGTAACCCAGACTTTTCATTCTCAGGGCCAATTCAATCGGTGTGCGTCCCCTATGTACTAAAGCTTTTTATATGTATGCGGCTTTCTTTACTTAATGCACTGCTCAGAGTAATTTGCCTGCTCTTATATATTTCCCGTCATGTGAAACTGCTGGGAAACTCGTTTACCCTCGCTACCTCTGATGAGCAGTGAGGAAAGTGACTCACTGATACTCACAATGACTTTTTGATACTGAACTAAAGGAACACATGAATTTAAAATCTGTATTTGCACATACACAATATATTCAGGTATCAGGACTTCTAATTGCTGATTGTAAACTTTTTAGTAGCACCAATTGCTAACAAGGAAGATTAAATCCTTTTGACTACTTCTGTTAGGGGTCGCCACAGTGGAATGTGGTCTGTATTATTGATTTTACATAAATTTGATTCTGGATTCCCTACCCAATGCAACCCTTTTTATCAAGGCTTGGGACAAGCACTAGAATGCACTGGTTTGTGCAGTGGAAAATCCCACTTACTCCACCTGGGACAAGGACCACCCTGGCCCCATAATTCCCCAGACTTGAACCCAATTGAGCATCTATGGGAACGCCTCTGTTGTGCAATTGTGATTAAAAGACATACCCATGCACATTTTTGAGAGGTGGTCCAACAATGGTTTGGCGTGTCAGCGTATATACACAATTACTAGACCCCACCCCCTAAGTGACAAAAGTACCGGGACCCTGGATTCCTACAATAAAGCGTCAGCATTTTCTTTTCGCAAGGCAAGTGATTATTTCCACCATGTCCCCACACCCTCTATGCAGAAATGACCGTAGTTAAAAAGCCGCCCACGTTTCACTGCGCTTCCATATATATTGCAGGATCATAAACACAACACACCCAGTCTGGCACGGCTGTTTTGTTCCCCTGGAGGAAAGCCAAAGAGAGAGAAAGAGTCAGATAGGGGCTGATTTGGACGTCTTTTTGCTGCAGTCTGAGCAGCAAAAAAGTATATCGAAATCTTTTGAAAGATCTATATAAAAGGCAGACATCGTATAATTATTTGGGGTTGTTGATCACTTATGGGCACAGATGACATTTCTGGCTTCTCCCTTGACGAATATATTCCGCAGACAAATTAAGCAGTTCGCAACAGATGCAAATTCAGAGAAAAGCGGCAGGCCCAGAGAGGGATCACTATTTTATTAACCAACACCGCAACCCAGCAGCAGGGTGACTTGTTTATAGCTGTTCCTTGCAGCCCGCGCTGCCTCGGCCAACTCATCAATACTAATGTTCGCCGTTAGTACAGCCCGGAGAATAATATCAACCCGAAGCCCCATCTGTCCCCCTCTGCTCCATTATATCGGAGAATAGCCTTGCCGAGCCGATGTGGCCGCTCGATGCCGCTCTTAGAGCAAAGGAAACAAATTGTATTACCATAAACGGGCACTCAAGATGCCGCTCGGATGACTGAAGTGCCACCGAAGAAAATGCACCACATAAATAAAGAAATCTTAATGATATTGCGTATGTTAAGAATTCAGCTGCACTCAGCGCAATCACAATGCCCGTGGCACATTAAATATTCATATTGCCCAGGCAGTACCTAGAAGGTGTTGGTAAGGCAGGGTTTTATTGAACTAATAAACAAGATATTGCTCACATGCATAGATAAGCGGGGCACAACTCATTTCCACCTCTCTGATGAAAGGAGAAACAAGAAAACTGTTCTCTGATCGACGCTTCTACATCCCCTTACCACCCTCTGTCAGCACTAGGTGTAACGTCAACAATACTTTGCCATTTTTCAAACATAAACATTTATTTTTTAGAATTTTATTGTCATCTTTTACACACCTTTGTTACAATTAAGACCGGAAAGTTACTAATTACACAAGATAAATCAGTTTTTCCATCATGTATTTGGACTGCGTGCTCCCTGAGGAGCCCATGCAGACACAGGAGGAACATACTCCACACAGAAAGGACCTGCACCACTCCACCTGGAAATTGAACCCAGAACCTTCTTGCTGGGAGGAGACAGTGCTACTAACACAGATATAAACACCAGAGCTGATGCAGAATAAATCCACAGTCATTCAGACTGGCCTGTGCTTTGCACAAGTTGAAAAGCTTGGATGGGCTCCAGCCCCACCGAAAATGACCCTGATTGGATATGTGGTTTGGAAAGTGAGTGCTGCGACGTGGAAGAAAGGTCCAATTGAAGTAGCAAACCTATGTTCTTATAAAGAGAGGCCAATCACATTATCTACACAGTATCAGAAATCATGGGATTAGGTGCAAACGTGAAAAAATCATAATAGGATCATTTGAAATGATTTTCAAATTGTTAACTGTTGAATATTAACTATTGAGTCTGTGTGAGGACTCCTACAACATTTTCTTTAAAATAAAAAATACCACAAACAATATTTAGAACAAATTGTAAGCGATAATATTCTATCAAGTATGATGCTTCCAATGTGGGACATTTATAGCTATGCAACATGGCTCATTGTTTTGCTGGAGAATCTCATCCACCCCAGTTAGTATATGCGATCTGATTTGGATTTATACCCAAAAATAACCTTCAATAAGACCAGACCAACACTGCCAAGGCCATCAAAAGTAAGACTTGACAGTGCATATTCACTAATACATAAAAAAATAAATTTCTAAAACAAGATTTACGTAGGCATGGTAGTGGGATGGTTAGCACTGTTGCATCACAGAAGTTCCTTGGGATCACGTCCCAGTCAGAGCATTCTAGGTTCTTTCTGTTTTGGAAATCCCACAGTTTGCTCCCACAGTCCAATGACATTCAATAAGCTTAATTGCAACTAAAATTGCAACAAAAAAAGTGTGTGTGTGTGTGTGTGTGTGTGTTGTGCGATGGATTAGTGCCCTGTCTAGGGTGTTTCTGCGTGTCTTGCGCCCCCTGAGAACTGGGATAGACTCTAGCGACCCCCTACTCCCCGAGGAGAGATAGGGCATAGAAAGGGAGTCAGTAAAGTAGTTTTAAATAATTAAAAATGAATGCTGTAAATAAACTGGAATCAAATACGAGTTAAAATAAATATGAAATATAAAAGTTATAAATATGTGGGTAAGAAAATAGGAGTAAGAAAACAAGTACTAAATAATTAAAGAAGCAGGCTATTCATATTCAGTCTGCCTGTGTAAAACAACTTTTTATACATTCTGTTTGCACACACCAATAGCTGTCAGATAAAGAGATTAAAACTTTACTCATCATCCATCAGCGTTCATGTCATTCAGCTAGAGGCGACCCCCATTATTAGAAAAAAATGATATTAAAATTCTTTAAAGCTGTGCGACTGGGGGCCAGGCTGGAAGAGTCTGCACAGTCACATGCCTGTAACTAATGACAGGTTGCTAAATCACCGGAGTCCCTTTCCTGCCCTCAAGGAGAGCACTGACTGACGTAGGGACATGACAGCCTTGTGCACGGAGAGGGACATAAATCGATAGAGAGGCCATGACATGCAGTTCAGGATAGAGAACAAATTGACTGCAGTGTGATTATACAGGCTTATAAGCACTTGCTTATTCCCCAATAGAACATCATCCCCTGAATATGTTTTTTTTAGACTGCACACATTATTCCAAAAATGAGATCTTTGCTGGTCTGTATGCATCCTTCAATCCTTCAACCGAAACATTAGGACCACATACTGAAATGTGCATGACAATCACTAAAACGTGCATGTCACAGTCAGAGCCTTATTAATTGAGCTGATGGAAGTTACCTGAGTAGGGCAAAATTGTTAGAGTCACATGACTGGGTTAAATATATATTTTGAATAAATACATAACAGAAAGGCACAAACTCATAGGCTGTAATGTCATGTGACAGGACAAGCCACTCAGGGAAAAATGTACTGTGAAGTTTTAAAGTAGAACAAATCACCATAAATTCATAGTGGAACTGTAAAATAATTCACAGTTTTACTATGAACGTGGGCGGCACGGTGGCTTAGTGTCACCTCACAGCAAGAAGGTCCTGGGTTCGATAATCGGGTGTGGTGATCAAGGTCCTTTCTGTGTGGAGTTTGCATGTTCTCTCCATGTCCGTGTGGGTTTCCTCCCACAGTCCAAAGACATGCTACCAGGTTGATTGGAGACACTGAATTGTCCTGTAGGTATCTGCGATGAAGGTACCCTTGTGCCCGTTGAAAAAGCTGAGATGGGCTCTAGCACCCAAAGCCTAATTTGGATAAGAGGTTAAAGAAAATGAACTGAACTGAAATATGAATTAACTAATAAACTAATTCATGGTTCTACTATGAAAGATCATAATGGAACTGTCAACTACATTATTAAGACAGTTTTCCATAAAGTGTCCAAATAACTATATAAGTTCATAGTAGAACTGTAAATAATTTAACTAATGAAAGTTCACAGTACATTTTTCCTTGGACAAACCACTGACCACTTTGTCAGGAAAGGCATCTGGCATAAAAACTATGCCAAATCAATTTAGCAGATCACGATCTGCTGTGGCGACC
>JAYDZG010000004.1:13402104-13438515 GCA_034509265.1 Microcambeva bendego | reverse complement strand
CGCCCCACCCGGGGATCGAACCCAGGACCTTCTTGCTGTGAGGCGACAGTGCTACCCACTAAGCCACCGTGCCACCCAATTAACTCATACTAGAGTAAAAAATAATCAAAGTAATAATAAACTTTTATTTGTGTACAATATTTAGAACTCTTTCCAGCTCTCTCATTACAGCTCACTAGGATTTCAGACATACAAGCTATGTTAACAATACACTTCACACTTCTTAATAAAGCTAGATCAAAGAGGTCTGATATTGACTCTTTGCCAATGCTGTGCAAACAGGACTATGACTTGGGCAGGCTAAATCTGCTTTTGTATCACGCACACACACACACACACACACACACACACCTGATTCAAAACCCACTGAGGTCAAGCAGTCACCATATCGCATCCTACACTGCCCAGCTTCATGTCAATGAAACATTTAGAATTCAATTATTTTGGAATGAAACAGTCCACCTTTGCACGGGTACAGCAAATAATTAAATGTGCACAATTTAGCACTTCGGCTGAACTCAGGTGTGAAAACTCAATTTCTTCCTAATTCAGGAAATAAGAGAGCGCCATGGCACAGCAATAACTTCTCCTGAGACTCAAGGGCAAATGCCATTCAGCAAAGTTCGTTATAACTCCAAACTAGCCAACTCAATTCAGTGCCAGGAACCGCAGGGTACAGAGCTCAGAGCATGAGCCAAAATGTTATTACATACAGAGAGGCACGGCTTAATAACAAAGCTATTTTAGCCTGCGTTCAATGTTTTGTTAACATTAAGACAGCAAAAGCAGCACAATAAGACAAACCAGTAAAGTTAGAAGCACACCAGTATTAAATTAACCTATATTTTAATTGGCAGTGATATTTACAGGTGAATTTAGTCAAATTCAGTGGTTAAAAACCCCAAAGCACTGGTAATCTAGCATAGGATTATGTCATATTTGGTCCTATTGTGTGTTTCTGTAATGTAGCAAAGATAATGAAAACAGGAATCTATTAATTTATTTATTTATTAGCAATGTAGGATAAATGTTTCGACATTCACACTGTCAAGTTACATTTTTATGACCACCAGCTAATATCCAGAGTAACCGTAATGCTCTGCATCGAAAGCAGCTAGAGTCTCAGTAAGGTCCTGGAGCCATGCTGACTGCAGGCAAGTGCTGGGCGATCCATAAACTGTACATGACCATCAAGGTGGTCTCACAGATGCTCAATTGCGTTAAAATCTGGTGAACTAAGGGGTCAGGGTTGTACTTGAAAGTCTTGATCATAATCTTCCAGCCAGTGTTGGATATTTCTAGCCATGGGACATGTCATATTATCTTGCTAGAAGATACCAGAAGAAAATGGAAGAAAATGAGCATGTATGGGTGTAGGGAATTGAATGTTTGCTTTTTATGTGGTAGCATGAAATCAGGGGGTTGCACACAGCAGTTACTCTGGATATTAGCTGGTGGTCATGATGTGACTCATGACACATGGCCTATTAAATAAACAGAATCTCATTTGGTAGAATTTTGGACAAAATGTGTTTTTTAGTTAGGTAGTAAAATAATAAATTGAAGTGTGTCCTTTACCTTCGAGACAGGATATGTCATTTACACCTGTCCAGTCAGCTAAATTATGGACAAGCCCCCTAGAGCCTTGTACTCCACAAATAACAATATGGCAGACCGGCAGCTGAACTATTAGTATTATTACAATGCCAGTCCATAACAGGGCAAACACACACACACAATTGTGTATCTCCACTCAACTTGACTGCATGTCTTTGGACTATGAGAGGAAACCAGGAGTTCGAAAAAGCACTAATGGGCTTAACTAAAGGGCTTAAAAAAACAAATAGATTGTAGATCTTTAAATATATAATGTTAAATCTATTCATAAATCTTTTCAGCAATACCAGTTCACCATGAAACCCTAACTGCAATACATTTGCATTTTCAGTATTTAGCAGACGCCTTCATCCAAAGCGACATGACTTACAGTACAGTTAAAGTAAACAGTCTGAGCAATGAGGGTTAAGGGCATTGCTCAAGGGCCCAACAGCAGCAACCTGGCAGAGATGAGGTTTGAACCAGTGACCTTTGGATTACCAGTCTCATACCCTAACCAGTAGGCTATGGCTTAGATCTCTTAGATCTCTTTTGTGCATCAATGCGGCCATCACAGAAATGTCATGACAGACCCCGGCTTTTGGAATTTTTACAGATAACATTTTGTTTGGTCCTTTTGTTCTTGTTCTGGAGCTCATAATTTCATCCAAAAATATAGAAAAGTGATTCTTCTGACCACAATACACATGTTACAACTCTGTGAACGTCCATCCCAGATGCCTCAGACCTCAGCGAGCTTAATGCCATTTCTGGACATGGTTATCAGAAGGCTTATTTTTTGCACAGTCAAATTGTAGGTGGCATCTGTGCATGTAACTCTTATTGTAGCGCTTGGCAAAGGTTTGATAAAAAATCCCTTGCCCATGTGATTATACCAGCTATTGTTAGGTGGCATTTCTTGATGCAGTGCAATCACAGTCGTTCATCTTAAGCTTTTGCCCTTGGCCTTCACATACTGAAATTCCTTGAACTGATTTTTGAAAATTGTTTAATGATGTTATGCCCTGTAGAAGGAGAAATAAACAATATTTTTCCAATTTCTGACTACAATTATGTGTTGATTATTTATTTATTTATTTTTTTTACCGTATTAGTAGATCTGAATTGCCCATCCTTTTTGCAGGGACTTAATAAATGAAATAAAGGTCAGCAGACCAAACATGAAATATCTCAGGTTCATATTCTCTGCAGTCAAAAGTCAAAGTAAATGTAATATCTTTTATCTATATATATTTTAATTTTACATATTTGGCGATTATTTCTGATTTGAAATTGGTTGCATTGATTTCTTAGAATGGATAACTGAACTAGATATCATTCCACCCTCAAAGCAACCAAACAAAACCTGATAAAGCAGACAGTGCTGTGGAGACATACAATCATACAACCTTTGAAACTACCATCACAAGCTTCTCTCTACAGTTAATATATCACTCCAGGTGCATTCATTACTAAAGTCCTGGATAAAGGAAAATGAAGTACCTTTCTTGTGAGTACCATCCGATTTGGGGCCTTTGGGGTCTAATGAAAAAGAGATCAGGATTAAACATTTAACAATCTAACAGCAATATGATTAGCTGCTGTTTTATCTGCAGAAATAACAAACAGAAAGGAAAGCCATAAGAAGCATAACCCAATCCTTCAGCTAGTTCATTGTACCATACACCAGCAAGTGTATGGCAGGGAAGACTGAGGCCAACCAACATACTTAAGGCAAGAGCAGGTAGGAAGGATGCACTTATCTGTCCAGAAATCAGCGGGCAAGGAGAAAAGGCAAGGCAGAAAAATGAAAAGAGGGGTGTGGGGAAAATTGCAATGCAGATCTCAGTACAGGAGGCAAAGGTGGGTTAGCAAAATGCACTTACAAATGCAATACACTACAGAGAGAGGAAAATGCAAAGACTACATGTCAAACTGGCTTCATTTGCTTTGTAGATTCATTTTTGAGGAAACAAATTTGAAGAAAACCATTTGCGATGACGTTGGGTCTGTCTGAAAACCTAGTGAGCTGTCTTGTTTCCTACTGCCTAGACATCTGCTTAGAGAGGATTCTAATAAGAAATTGACCTTATTAGGCAGATTATTAAGACACACTTGTCAGACAGTGATAACAGCGATTCTGTTATTGCAGTTTGTGCTTACTGAGCTAACACGGTTAGCTTCAGGCCAATTTTTTTGTGTGAGAAAAGTTAAATGGCATTGAATCCTGGGTTTGTGTTCAATGATAACATGCTTCCTTATTAGGAAATAGTAAGCATTGAAGACATATACAAAATAAATTTTCAGACAGACCCTGTAGTTTAAGTAGGATGTCACACAAGTTGTCTAGTGTGTAGTGTCTTATATTTTCATGACAGAATTTTTTTCTTAAATATTTTTTCTTAAGCATTTGTCTTTTGGCTTTAGGAAGAAACATAAATGTTTTGAGAACAATTTAAGAACAATACAACATTTTACAACTATTAAGAAAAAAATATTACACAGAATTTTAGAAAAGCATATTATTTGTTTTATACAAAAACTATATTCACCATAAGTATGAGGACACATAAATAAAAGATTAATGAACATTCCAGTCCAAACTATAGAAATGAACTCTCCAAGGATATGCCTCCTCAGATCATCACTGATCCAGACGTTGGCAGCACAATGTTCACCATGGAATCTCCAGACTCTGTCATACCTATTTCATGTGCTCATTGTCAGCCTGTGCGCATTGTGAAGCCTCCGTCCACCTCTGCGGAGTCAATTTCTGAAAGTTTGTTCATAAACATGCAAATCAGTATCCCACTGCTGGGGGTTTTATAGGGCTCTTGCAGTGCTCCTCCAGTTATTTATTTGTGAAATAGATGGATGGATGGATGGATGGATAGATAGAGGACTTCAATGGCTTTTGTTGCCCAGGTGTGCCGATATCAGGATGGATTTGCACAGCATGTCTAAATAGCTGTAACAGTGGAAAATGTGGAATTAAAATTTGGTTTCTGTTTTAAAACTCATGTGTTTAAAACTCAAGTGTGTCGACAGGGTTTGCCTTTGAATGTTCTTTATATTGAGCTACAGAATCAAATTGGATAACACATTTCTCTCCAATATCCAATCCAGTAATCAGGGCCAATATCAGACTGCTACAGAGACTGAGCTCTGGGATATATTAGGCAGGAAGTTAACATTTTATCCTCAAATTGATGTTAGCATCAAGATTTGAATTTGACAAGGGCCATATTGTGATGGCTGGATGACTGAGTCCGTGCATCTCACAAACTGCAGCTCTTGAGGGGTGTTCCCAGTCTGCAGTGGTCAGTGTATAAGAAGGAATTTACAGTGGTAAACCGGCGACAGGGTCAAGGTCGGTCATGGATGAGGAGAGAAGGTTGGTCTGTGTGGTCTGATCCAGCAGACGAGCTAGTGTAGATCAAACTGCTGAAGAAGTTAATGCGGGTTCTGACAGAAATGTGTATGTGTATGTCACAGTGCATCACCATTTGTTGTGTATGGCACAACAATAGGGGCACCAACACAATATTAGAGTATGAATAGAGTAATACAGGTAGCTCATCTGGCAGAATTGGGAAAGGGAAAAAGGAGAAAATGGATATTTAGTGAGACATTAAGCTAATTAATTGAAAACATTGTAACAACCTTAATCACACTTCTTAACCAAGGGTGCCAATAATTCCGGAGCTGACTGTATCTGTGATGCCAGGCATATTTATCAACATGGTGAGAAATGGAATCTGTCTGCAGGAGGGATTCTTATTGACTGCTGTAATCCATCTGTGTAACTTGCAAGGGAACTGAATCGTAAAATGAACTGCAATTACTTGGCGTAAACATGAAGCACAGCAGACAGCCGACTTAAGCCCTGTAATGAGAGACATTTTTCCTTCTGCCGTGCTACATGACCAGCAATCCCTGATGCTCACATAATCCTGGCATTCAAAGAGGCTTATCCTTTTGTGAGGAGGATATCTATGAACTGTTTAAGCCTCAATACCACTGACCCGGCGATTCTTTTGCGCCTCGTATTATAGCTTGTCAAAAAAGGCCTAATCCCTTTATGATGGTAAATTAGTAGCAATGTGAAATGAAAGCTGTTAAAACTGATTTTAAAAGGGCATCCATACAAAGCAGAACCTCAGCCTACAGGAGAGTCAAGGGTCTTGTTGCAGAATCACATTTGATAGGATGGGAAATTCTATAGACTATTAACATTTGGGAAAGCTCTTGTGATATCATAAAATGGCATATAATACACGTATGAACACACATTTAATTTGCAACCAAGGTGAGGAAGCTCCCACCACCGACTTTTCGAAAGTAAACAAACTACATCAACCATTTAATGGATTGCCTATTGAACAGGCGGCAAAACTTCTTACATTTAAGGATGATGGAATCCACTGTGCACAATGGGACCTTCAATGCTGCAGAAATTTTATGTACCCTTCCTCATATCTGTGCCTTTATACATGAAGGTCTACAGACAATTTCTTGGAATCATGGCTTGGTGTGTGCTATAGACATGTACTATCAACTATGGTACCTCACAAAGACAGGTGTGTATGCCTTTCCAAATCATATCCAATCAATTGTACCATAGGTGGACTCCAATCAAGTTGACAAAACAACTGAAAGATCAGTAAAAAAAAGGATTCACCTGAGCTCAATTTTGACTTTTTTGATAAATTGTCCTGTGTATTTATTGTATTGTCTCCCGTATTTATTGTGAATCGTCTTGCACTATTGCACACGTGCACTTTATGTTGTGTTGTGTAGTTTACTGTTCTGTGTAGCACCTTTGGTCCTGGAGGAACGTTGTTCCGTTTCACTGTGTACAGAACACTGTATATGGTTGAAATGACAATAAAAACCACTTGACTTGACTTGAGTGTCATGGAAAATGCTGTGAGTACTTATGTAAATGTATTTTTTTCTTTTAATTTTTAAAATGTTAAATAAATTTACAAATATTTTAAAAAATCATTTTCACTTTGTCATTATGAGGTTTGTGTGTAGAAATTTGAGGAAAAATGTATGTAATCCATTTCGGACTATAACATAACAAAATGTGGGAAAAGTAAAGCGCTGTTAATACTTTCCTGATGAACTGTACATCAATTCACCTTCTGATTTATGATGTAGGAAAATTATGTTAAAGCAATATAAAAAGTTGGAAATTCAGACCTTTTCTGTTATTATTATTTTTTTAAAGTATGCAAAGCTTTTTAAAAAGATTTTGACTGACAAAATATATACATATATAGGACGTAACCTATTATGTCCATAAAAACATATTGAATTGTAATAGAACCATTTTTGAGGTCTAATAAATTATGATTGTTTTCAAAGACCACTTTAACAAGTTGATTTGATTATTTTATTTGACTGAGTCATTACACGGTCAGTTTACATACGAGAGCATACTTGCAGTATCAGGAACCAGAAGTTATGGTTAAGGTTCAGGTTAGCATTATTAATCAGAATACAAATATAACAGAATAGTAAAAAGGCCAAAATAACAATCAGCAGATTTGAGCATGAGAACACAATCCTAATAATCTTATTCTTTTTCTTGGAGCTGCTTCTGTTAAGGGTCAGATCATGGTCCGTATTATCAACTTGGCACAGTTTTTTATGCCAAATGCCCTTCCTGACGCAACCCACATAATTATCTGGGCTAGGGACCAGCACTACAATGCATGGTTAATGCATAGCTATATGCAAAGCTATAGGGCAATTCAGTGTCTCCAACTAGCCTAAGGGCATGTTTTTGGACTGTGGGAGTAAACCGGAGCACCCGGAGGAAACCCACGGCGAGAAAATGCCAACTCCACATGCCAACCCAGGATCTTCTTGCTGTGAGGTGACAAACAATATTCAATATTCATTTTCGGCCACACATTCACAGGGGACATCCCACCTTCAAAAAATAAAATGCAATATGTAAATCATAAATGTATGCACTGCATACCATCATTAGTTAATGTGTTACTTTGTACAAATATAGCATGTTTTTAAGCAAATATTTAAAGTGTATTTTGAGTTATTATTTATTCCATTATTATAGTAATGTATGCTTTATTTGCATACATAAATTATATGCATTTGTAGTTCTGATTCGTCAACCAGTGGGAATAATGAGAAACTGTGAAAGATTAGATTAACACATTTCTCTTCATCATGAATGAAGAGATGGTTGCTGCACACCACAAACGATTCCAGTCTGCATAGATGGTTCGTCACAGTTTTTGATGCAACACTCATTATTTTTTCTTGCCTGGGTAACAACAGTGAAAGCGCACTGACAGGCCACCCCCCACCTCTCTGACATAGCCAATCATGTCTGTGTATATGCCTGACTAACCAGTAGTAGATATTTGAACACTGCATCTCAGCAGGAGTGGGCTAATGTGATTTACTGCTACACCACATGAGCACAATGGGCTAAATCTAAAATGTTAAAGATATTAAATTGGATTTAAAAAATGAAACAAATAGTTAAGTATAAAAATGTAAAATGAATAAATAAAGAAGCTTTATTGTAAAGTAAAAAAAAAAATCAAGTGTCCTTATAACGCATCATTGCCCTGTCATGAGGCAATTTGTTAATGAGTCATGAGGGGAACATGCAAACTCCACACAGAAAGTGTGCTCTACTTGGTAATCAAACCCAGGACCTTGTTGTTGTGCAGGGCACCACCCTAACCACTAGGATGCTCAAACCAGTACACTGTAGTGTTGGGCCAAGTCTGGATAAACTAGAGAGGGGTTGTGTCAGGAAGGGCATCCGGTAATCAATAATGTGGATAATGATCTGCTGCGCGGGATTAGCCAAAAGTACTCACATAACCCTTCAGATCTGCTATGTGCAAACTTCCCAGTGGTGTGTTACACCTGCACTAATGCTAATTAATGAATTTCCCAGCAATCCTATTAATGTATCATTATCAGGTGCAAGATATCATCAAAATTTACGTCAATCTTCATCAACACTTCATCAATCATAATCATCTTTATGGGTTCAAAAGGAAATGAGGAGGAAAAAGAAAGATTAAAGAACAGAAAATGAATAGAATATTGGAATAATATTTTAATATTCATATATACATTTAAGATATTTGCAGTGATAGCTCTGTGGTGAAGGTTATTTAGATAAATAAAAGATATAGAATGTATTGTTACATCCCTAGTAATAAGTGTCTTCTAAATGTCACAAATGGGAATGTATTCAGACGTAAAATGTCTATACATCATGGTTGTGTATTTAAACATCACTGATGGTAGATGGTGGAGCTCCAAAGAGGTTCAGAAAGTATGACAGCACAGTGCACAAAACTCATGATTTATTTATTTTTCATCTCATGACTTTTGACCCTGCTGCTTCTCAAAGCTACTGACAAGGTGAACGAGAAGACTACAGTCATAGCCGTACAACATCAATAACCAAAATAAAGCTGGTCTGCACAACTGTCTCATTGCCTCAGAACTTCACTCAGCCTGTGGTCAATGCAATATGCATGACTTTAATTACGTACAGTCTGCCCAGAGGGAAATATTGAACAGAATGAAATCAATTTTATATGATGCTTACTCACAGGGGTGACACATAACAACACCAACAGCACAACACACTGTAACAAGTGTAAGTACACACTAGTTCCATGTTTCTCACATCTGGAAACACGCTTCTCACTTTTTTCTTCCTTAGGCGAAATCAAAGTGCTAATGAACCTTTTTTCTCACAAGGTTACACTAAGGTTGAGAAAGAGGAAGAAATTCCAACAGGGGTGGGGTAGGAAGTCTCATGCAACTATGACCTCTGCTGGCTGATTGATGGCATCTGCACAGGAGTGCGTTCAGGGTGCCTCTGAATACAGTGCTGGTCCTCATTAGCACTCCCCTGATGCAGGTGATAACTTGAATATGGTTGCTGCCCTCGTTTCGGAGGGGGGAGTAAGTTTGCGTGGTCTCCTCAATAAAGGTGAGGGTCGGCATTAGTGGAGAGGAAGCATGATGCAGTCAGGCAATTGTATGCACTAAAGTTGTTTTAAAAAAATAAAAGAAATGTATGTTTTACATTTAAACTCGATTGATTTTAAACTTATTCGAATTGATACCAGGGCTAGAAATCTGAACTACTCAAGTTCGAAACTTGAGCACTGCAAGCGGCAGGCCCTTGCGGGCATAGTTTGCAGTGGACAAAAATTGACCAATAAAGTCTGCAGGAGCCTATCTACAGAAACACCCTGGACAGGCCATGCACGCACTAACATTCCCTTATAGGGCGAATGTTTTTGGACTGTGGTAAGAGCTCCCGGAAGTAACCCACGTGGACACAGGGAGAACACCGTACCGCTCCATCTTGGGATCGTATTGTTGCAGAAAAGGATTTTCCCTGTTACTAAACAGAATGCTGACCTTCTACATCATCAAAATCTGGATTGAATAATCCAGTGTCAGTCAAAGAGAAAAGCAGTTATGCAGACCAAGTTGAGAGAGGCAGTGATATATAGAAAACCTTCCACCTGAAGCAATGGGACATAGCTCTCTAACCCTACCTACAGGCCAACCTAGGCAGTGCAAAGGAAATGTTGTGGTGATGATCAACTATGTGCAAGTTGACAAATAAACATGCTTCGTGTCAAAGCAAATTTGGCAGCACAGAGGGATGAAAATGAAGCAGCTTTTGACAGCTGTCACCACGTTATATAAATGTGGGCTGTTCTGACCCCAGCACATGTTTTATCTTTCTTCTAGTCTATCTGAGGTGAGGTGAAGCCCAGACAACACACTTGTTCCAAAGCAGTCAAACTGTACTGAATCTTTTGTTCTGCATATGCCAGATTGTTTGGAAGCTGGGGTCAGAACGCAGGGTCATCCATTGTACGACGCCCTTTAAGCAGACAGTATTAAGGTCCTTGCTTAAGGGCCCAAGAGTGGCTGCATAGCAAAGCCTGGATTTAAACCGACAGAATTAAACCAATAGCCCAAAGCTCTACCCACTAGAGTATCACCATCCCTTTCAATTTTAAGTTTTGACAAGGATGGGATTTGAACACGTGTAGCATGCAGACCACAAATTAATAAGTCAGTTAATATTCTCCTAACTTGTGTGTGTGTGTGTGTGTTATAGACATCAATTTCAAAAGGTTTTCATATTCTTTCAAAATACAATCATGCTTGACAAGAAAAATGTTAAAGGGCAGCACGGGCTCAGGGGGTAACATCATCACCTCACAGCAAGAAACTCCTGGGCTCAATTCCTAGGTAAAGCAGGCTGAGTCTCTTCTGTGTGGAGATTGAATGTTCTGTGTGGGTTTTTTCAGAAAGTTTCCTCCCACAGTGAGATGAATTAGATATACAAAACTGTGCATGACTGGTTGACATCAAACTTGAGCTGATGAATCGGGTGCAACCACCTATCCTGCCATGAATGTAACCAAAAGGAGTAAAACAGGGATGCACAAACTTGCGGGACTTGAGATCTAAAAAACCATTTCGATCCCAGGGTGTGACATAATGATAAATTTTCTGGGTAACATAAGACATCCCTGCTGTACAACATTCTGTTAAAATTCTAATAAAGAAATATTTTTTGTATATCTGTCAAATAATAGTTTACATTTAAATTTTACCTAACATTTCTTTCTGGAAATAGTGTTTGCTAGCTATAAGTATGACATTTGTGTTCACTTGGATGGGTATACCCATAGAACCCAGAACGAATCAGTCTATTTTTTTCTCATGCTGGGACATCCATCGCTTTAGGCAATACACATATATTCCATTTCACATTTCTCTTTAGTGCTTGCTCTACTACCAAATTAGCAGGAGCTGTATTGAAGTGCTCAACCACAGTAAAATTTAGGGGGAAAAATGGCTGCTCGAGTAGACGATGTGTATTTGGGAGCCACCTCAGGCTGAGGACACCCTCCTGAGTTCACGATGAAATAGTGTGTCAGTTCCTTCGCTGTAGGACTTTTTTTTTTAACGTCGTGCCATAGCAGAGGAGGACTGTGAGCGCTTCCGGCTCAATTTGCTCATTCACCGCCGAGATGACAGCCATGACAGCCCATTGACTTTCATAATGTGTGCTTATGTGACCATGGCTGCCTCCCAGCTCTCAGACAATTAAATAAATTTCATTGTTGTGTAGGGTCACAGTGAAGAGCTGGAAGGGTGCTGTACAAATAATGTGTTTCATATTGCTTTATTTGATTTTTTTTTTATTATTTGATTTTAATAGTCTAAGAATAAAACAAAAGAACTGCTAGTTTTGATACTGAGGTAGAGACTAGGGATTTAATGATACACTTTACCCACGATGTGACATGATTCACGGTACTGGGTTCACAATATGATTTTTTTAAAAACAAAATTAAATAGAAGACAAATTTCCTTTTCTTTTTATTGCCCATCTTAAAAATAGTAAAATAATAATAAAATACTGTATTTGTGGTTATCTTTCATTTATCTTAATACTGAATGCTTTTATTTCTGAGGTATTATTTATTTATAAACTATGAAAAACAAAAATGCACAATTTACATTTTTGTGAGATAAAAAAATAATAAACCACATTAACCACATGTAAATAAATGAAAAATACAAATAAAACTGGAAAATCCTTTACAAGATGAGGTGAATAACGCCAGTGAATTTTTATTCATTTTCCATAAATTACCAATTTGAATCACATATACGCTGACTTTTAACCATCTTGTGATGTATTGTTATATCCCTAGCAGAAACGTATTGCTCTGTTGGATTTAGTATAAATGCCTTGTTCTATGACGTCATTTATTAAATATACAAAGCCTTCAAATATAAAGGTATTAACCCCCCCGGCATTTTACCTATTTTGTTGCATTACAACCTGTGTTTAAAATGTTTTTTTAATCTGAATTGTCACAAAAGAGTCAAAGTTGGTGAAGTTAAATAAGAGAAATATATATAAATATATAAATAATGTGGAAATAAAAACTGAAAATTGGCATGTGCAGATGTAATCGGTCTGTTCAACCCGTTTCTCACTCTCGCTTCTCAGCTCAACAGCTGTGCTTTCGTCTTGACAGTCTGATTCCTGATACCCGGCCCTGCCCATTCCATGCTCCTTGTGTGGTTTGTTGTGCTTCCTATTAGAATAAACTTATGCTCATTGAACCTGGTGGTCAAGACCAGGCAAGGAGGGCATTAATCAGAGAGGCAGCACAGAGACCAAAGGGAACCCTGAAGGAGCTGCAGATTTCCCAATCAGAGACGGAGCAGAGACGGAGTATCTGTCCATATGACCATAATAAGCTGTACAACTCCAAAGAGCTGGGCTTTATGGAAGAGTGGCCAGAAAAAAGTCTTTACTTACAGACAAAAATACAAAGGCTCATTTTGAGTTTGCTAAAAGGCGTTTGGGAGAAATGTATGGAGAAAGGTGATCTGGTCAGATCAGCCACGAAGGAAAACGCTATGCCTGGACCAAAACCAACACGTCTCATCACCCCAAAAACACCATCCTCACAGTGAAACATGGTGGTGGCAGCATCATGCTGTGGGGATGTTTTCAGCAGCAGGAACTGGGAAACTGGTCCTAGTCGAGGGAAGATAGATGGTGCTCAATACAGGGATATGCTTCAGCAAAACCTTTTTTGGTCTGTCAGTGATTTTAGACTGGGACGAAGGTTCACCTAAATGAATTACCAGATGCCTGTATCATTCATTCATGTATTGTGTTTTACTATTGCTTTACACTATTAAGGGTTACAGTGGGTCTGATTTACTGGGCAAAAGACAGGAAACACTAGACAAATATACAGTCCATCACAGAGCAAACACACACACACACACAAACACACATCTAATCTCCAGATAGCCTGACGGTATATCTTTGGACTGTAGCACCTTGAGTAAACCCAAGCGGATAAAAGAAGTATGTTCAAACTTTACACAGGACCTTCTTGCTGTGAAATAGTGCTACCCACTGAACCACTGTGCCATCCCATAATGCCTGCTATAATCATAAAAAACAAGATGTTCAAGCTTGTTTGGAAGCTAGGGTCAGAGCATTAGGATTTGCATTAAAACTAGGGTATCAAGTGCTGTGCTGTGCTGTCCATGCATGCAGGATGTAAAACCATTACTTTTTGCTAAAGAAAACTACTTTCAATGGCAAACCTATTTTTTTAGTCATTTCTTAATCTTGTTAGTGAAAAATCCTTCCCAGTCATTGATCCATTTTAAAGATTTTTTTCAATTAAAATGCTTTGTTTAAATAAATAAATAAATTATGTATGTATTCATTTAAATTGGTCTTTATATTGTGTATTATGTCTATGCAAATCATTTTGGCTGCACCCATTGAGGGTCGCCAGAGGGGATTGTGGTCCGCATTATTGATTTAGATACACTTCCTAACACAACCCTCCTATTTAACCAAGCTTGGGACCAGCACTGCAATGCACTGGTATCCTAGTGGCTAGAGTGTTGCCCAGCTGACCGGTCTCAATGCTGAGTTTTTAGCAGAAAATCCCATTGCTCCTGCTGAGCACATTGTATGTTATGTATGTAATGTTATTAAATTTACTTTAAATACTTTTACAGTTTAAAAAGTTTCCAAGTTTAGCTTAAGTGTCAGAATGCATTCATTTATTGCAACAGCAGTAGCTTTTAGTGTGGAAGAACATTTCTGCATCCAGCACAGAGAAACAGCATTATGAGCGAGGTTAAGCTGCACAACGTCACAAAATAACAAGATCCAAGCACTCAAGCTGATTTTAAAAAATCACGACGAAGATTTATCTTACACTCAACAATTTACCTGCCGACACCGGCACTCTAGCTAGCTACCAGTCCATAAAAAAGCCAGATATTTGTGTATGTTACATGTGGAGCTATCGGACCACTGAACCAAGTCTGTAAGCACATTCTTGGAACACGTTTTTGTCACTGTTTCTTTGCTAGAAATTTCTATTGAATGTTTGCGTATTAATAAATGAAGAAATAAATAGATACAGCTGAAGTAAAAAGTTTACATACACTACAATTGTACATCAAGTCATTGACATCACACTCCAGTTGCCCAACTAATATACATCTATTTAGCATCCTAGATATTTCTCTTCAGAGCACTTGGCGAGATGCTCAGATTGAGTTTTTGAACACAACGCATTTGGAAGTTGAGTTTCGATCACCAAGTTACCTCAGAGCTGGCAAATCCAGTCTGCGTGCGAAAATCAGGGCAAAAGTCTTAGATGGTCTTATTATCTATATTGTATTAAATGCTGCTGACAGACCATTAAACCTTTTCAGGTCTTTTACAGCGCATTAATTACAGAATTTTTGTTAGATAGACAGACCAGTCATAATTAGCAATGTGTATAGGTAATGGATAAGGAAACCTCTGACATGCATCTTTCAGTACCTCTAATTTTGGGATTAGGGCCATTGCTAACATTGTCAGTTCTGAATCAGGATAAAAAATATTGGTTCCCATACAGGAATGTAGCCAGCCAAAGAACAGCCTCATAAGGAACAGCCTTTAAAGGACTAGCCTCGGAAAAGCCTTAAACAAAGGGATCATTAAAAAAAGAAAATAAATTAAGATCCAATTTCACATGCTAATGTTATGTCATGCTTCACTGCATTGAAATGTAGACATAGCTTTGCTGTTCCATTCACATGCAAATGCATTTTAGTAATCCTCTTCAAACTTGACTAGGCACCACAAAAACTCACAGAACGCATTTTAAATCAGATTTTAGAAGAAAAAAATCTGACACCTTGTTTTCTGGAAGGAAACCCAGTAAAGCTTGAGCATTTCAGCGGATGGTGGAAACACTTTAGATCAATAGCACAATTGATCACTTGCTTATGTGGCTTTTTTTCCCAGTGATCAATGGTCGAAATGCACTTACTTCAATATGCAATTTGGACTGAGTCCCCAGCTCTAAAAGACACATGCCCAAGCATTTCCATCTACTCAATCCAAGCAATCGCTTGGCTACATTCCTGTGTTTTGCCAGTCTTTTTAGGGTTGAACCTACCTTTAAAATTAGGTCTGATTCTTGCATCGTACCCGGACACTTTGCCCATGAGCTTGTCCAGGAATTCTGAAGGGGGCATGGGGGAGGCAGCCTTCCGTGCTGCAGCTTGCTGTGATGCTGCCAAGCTAAAGAATAAGACAAGGAGGACATAAGAAGACAGGGATGTTATTAAAAGCTCACACTTCAGCATTGCACTGCATTACTTTTTGCATAACCCTACAAGCAAAAACATAGTATTATCCAAATAAAAATAAAAGAACCAGTATAACTTTATGCCTACCAAAATGTTCAACAATTATAGCCAAAGTTCAACAATCAGTGTAAATGCTCCCTGGTCAATGCAAGACAATGACACCTGTGTCTGGTGGTGAGGTCAGGCACCCTAGCAGGTTGTCTTGCACACAGATGTAAATGGTTTCAAATGGTGACACTTGGGTGCCTCCCACCTTCCTAAAAATGCCTTGTGAGGCATTGTCCGGTTCCACAGAGCACTGTTGTAAGATGTGGCCAAAGGAGGTCCACTTCTATGCCTTTCTCTTCTATCTAAAAACCATGCCAAATCAATAATGCGGATCACAATCCTCTATGGCAACACCTAAAAGGAAGCAGCCAACAGGACTCACATTTACTTATTTAAAATATGTATTATTCATTTACTCATGTATTTACTTTACATCAATTGATCTATTCATTTACTGTATTTTACTTAGTTTATTTACTGTAATTAAATATTTATTTTATCATTTAAAGAATATTTTTCAAGTGTAAAAAAGTAAAAAAAAAAAAAGATTCTTTTTGTACAACTATCTGAAGCTTCTGTCATGGTTTTGCTTCAGAGTCATCAGTTAAAAAATAGATAAATAACAACAAAACATTATAAAAAATACCCTAAGAGGTTTTAGTGATTAATGATTAGTTGTCCCACTGTGCACATCTATCTCATCAGGAATCTTACAGAGCTTACCACTCCCTTCTGTAGTTTTCTTACTTTAAAAAGAGAAATGCACAGCATAACAGTTGTAACATAACAAGCAGTGGACAATCCAAAGCAGTGGATACTTAAATGGTTCTTAATTTTCCCATCTTTTATCATTGTATTTTTATTTCAGTTTGATCATTTAATGCATTACTGTAGTAATACATGGTATGCACTGCATATCTCTTTTCTCTGCTTCCAACTGGAAGGTGACAGTGTTCTAATGACACAAACGTCCATATATGCATTAGTTGTAATAAATTAATTCCCAACCCCACCTCATTATAAATCATGAAGTATTACTGTTGTCTGATTATTATTTCATCTGCAATTTTTATATACCTTTTGATATTTAATGTATATACATTTTAATATTTTAGACCTAATATTTAAAAACTCGAATTGCTGTATTTCACAGGTGTTGAAAAGATGTATGGTAGGTGTCCCTAATTTCAAATTTTCCTAGTTTTCTCTACAATCAATAGATACATATACATAAATAGCCTGTCAGGTTTTTATTAAAACATTCCAAAATTTTTAAATAGTTGTTTAGGGACAAAATACATATAAAAATGATGGTTACATCTATTCCTGAAATATGTATGTAATTATGCATACTAATACAATAAAATACCTATTACTTATGTTCGATGGAGACTTACATGAGTAGTGAATTGTAATTCTAATTGGTTTAAGTCATGCAATAATGCAAAAATCAGTGCTGAAGCTTTGATGTCAGTTCACAAACTTGCCACTTTTTATTTTAAATATTATTGCACAGCCTTTCAGTTCAACATATTTTAAATTTGGTTAAAAATGGTTTAAAAAAAGTTGATTTTTAAGCCTTTTTTACAAGGTCTGCAAGTTTGATCAATACAAAAATCCACTATCATAAAAAATCAGCAAAGTTTCAGCATGGTTAACTGTTCAATGTAACAGTTTAAGGTTATTGCTGTTGTTCAAACAACTAGGATGGGAAGGGAATTCTGTTCACTTTATTTCTGATCAGTATATTTATTCCAGATGTTTGGAATAAATTAATCAACATGAACAGTATAAATAGCTTAATGTAACAGTATGATAACCGGCTTCTCCATATTTGGACATATAGACTGTGTAGATCTGAATTATTTTTCTTCAACCTCCCAAGACAGTGATAAGACTTTGGCTCTACAGAACTATAGTGGACCTTTCAGGTTTGAATCTCAGCGCTAACAGCTGGCCGAGCATCAACATAGACATGATTCTCAGTGCATAGATTGCAAGAGATTGGTGCAATAAATAGGTGTTCAGTTCAGATTATTTGGACCTTGTATTCAGCGTTTCCCATTGAAACTATATGCAGAAACTAAATACTGAAAACGTATTTCCATAAGTATTCAGACAGTGGCTTGATGTTGGTATTTAGTGCTTTTCAGTACAAAGTATTTAAAATATTGTTATAAATGGTATAAAAAGTTTATTTTTAAAAGCATTATTTTAAAGGGCTACAGTTTTGATTAATACAAAATCCGATATCATGACAAATCAGCAAAGTTTCAGCATAGATGGATAACTGTTCAAGGGTATTGCTGTTGTTCAAACAACTAGGTTGGACTTTCTCCCTAGTCAATGTTTTCAGGTTCAGTGTTAACACACACACAAACCTAGAGCATAGACAATTATTCATTATAAGCCCAAAGGACTCTTTTGCTGATCACTGAATCAATAAGTGACTAAAACGAGCCAATAGTCAATAAACAGTGCAATGAATTTAAAGCACTAATGCCCTTGAGACACTGGGATGACCTGCAGAGTCGTCTGCATTGTTATTTTCTGTTAAAAGCCTCATTTACATTTACATTTTCAGCATTTAGCATACACCTTTATCCAAAGTGATTTACAGTACAGTAAGGGCCCAACTGCAGCAACCTGGCAGTGGCAGTTTGAACCGGCGACCTTTGGATTACTGGTCCTTAACACTAACCACTAGGCTACAGCCTTACTATGACATGACTTATTATGACATCTGAAAAGACCAGAACTTACATTATAGGTCATTGTTTTCTTTTGTAAATTCATTTTCATTTTTTAAATGAATGGCTTGGGTTGGACCAGTACCACCTCAAACTAATAAAAAAAACTGGAGTGAACAGAGGAGAAGATGAGAAAATGACGAATTAAATATGATATATATTTTTATTATATGGCACTATTTGGGTCAATGTATTCAAGTGGAAGGCACTCTCAGTGTATTTGAGTGTGAATCCATCTTTGCAGATGCAGATTCTTCCCTGGGGTGGACAGGATCTTCCATCAAGACATGGGACATATCACATGGCTAGAAACGTCTGACACTGGTTTGAAGAGCGTGACTTCCACGTAATACCGTGGCCCCCTAATTCCCCAGACTTAAACCTATCTGAGCATATGTGCGACATCCCTCCAGCAGCGATGGGATTCAATGCACTCAGTATGGCTGAAGATACCTGGATATTAGCTAGTGGTCATAATAATAAGTGACTCAAACGGCTATTGGGTGGTGGTTTGTGTGACCCTCCTAATTTATGCCTCTACAGACCTTCTGATTCTGCCACTGATCTGATCTTCTGATTTCCACAGTGCTGGGCTGTAAATACAGGTCCCAACAGAAGATGGCAGATTACTTCAGGTTACCCTGAAGGAGTTTATTTCTAAAAGTTTTGTCAGAAACATGCATACCAGTAGCCCACTAGAAGTAATTTTGTTTGGTCTCTTTCAGTGCTCGTCCTTAAACAAAGTAAGATATGCACATGCTCTTGCTTGCTCTTGGTAGACTACCTGTGTGTGAATGTGCTGCAGATACAGTCTCATCTTACCAGTGACAAGAACACAATGCAAAACTATAGAAGAATCTGTCAGGAAGTACAACGAGAGAGTGATTGTGGTAATCCATTCCCTTTTAGTATAGTCTTACTATTACCTCTCAAGTGCACCTTTTTGCAGGTAAAAGGGCAGTTGTGGAATGGCAGTTAAGGTACTGGAATAGTGACCAGAAAGTCACTAGTTCAATGCCCACCCCTGTCAGGTTGCTCCTTCAGCAAGGTCCTTAACCCTCAATTGCTCAGAATGTATACTGTCACAATACTGTAAGTCACTTTGGACAAAGGCATCTGCTAAATGTATAAAATGTGTAATGCAAAAGTGATTGTATATCCCTGAAGTTTAAAACTGCCCTGGAGTACTGTTATAATTGTGTTCCCTTCATTTCCAATCAGTATATTTATTCCAGATGTTTGGAATAAATTAATCAAACATGAACAGTATAAATAGCTTAATGTAACAGTATGATAACTGGCTTCTTCATATTTGGATTTATAGATTGTTTAGATCTGAATGTTTTTTTTTCTTCCACCTCCCCAAACAGGGTAAAAGACTTTGGCTCTACAGAACTATACTGTACCTATCAGGTTTGAATCTCAGTGCTAACAGCTTGCAGGGAATCAACATAGACATTATTCTCAGTGCATAGATTGCAAGAGATTGGTGCAATAAATAGGTGTTCAGCTCAGATGAAATACTGAAAACTTATTTCCATAAGTATTAAGACATTGGTTTAATGTTGGTATTTAAGGTAAAGTCCAAAAGGGTAATTCACCACTCAAAAAACAAGAGATCATACAGATTAGAGCCCTGAAAATAGGAACATGAAAATATGACAGGAACTAGAAACTGGGATTATCAGGAAAACACGACAGGAGCAGAACACAGACGTAAATCCAAATTACACAAAAACCTTCACTCACTTGAGACAGTCAATACTCGGCCCCAAAGAAATGAAACAAGGTTAAAGTCATATAATAAAGAGGTAGACACAATAACTGAGAATGAATCAGAAACAGTGGGCTTCAGGACAGACATGAAAAGAAATTGTGTATATGAGAAAGAGATTAGGAGAGGCTGGGAGGGATGTTACTACAAGACAAGTCTACAATCTTTGCACATCTGGATTTAAGGATTTTAAAGTGAAGTGTTGGTGTGATGAAAGGTGAACTGCTGTTTCAGTCTGTGTGTGTAAGTGCTCTTGAATGTTACCACACTTCATGTCCTTGCTTCTGAGAAGCTCCTCAGAACATAATGCTATAGCACCAACGTGTTTCACTATTAGGATGGAATTAGTCAGGCAACATGTTGTTGGAAGAGTATTAGAAAGCTGTCAGATACTTTTTACTTAACATTTGCTTCTGCCATGCCTCAATGCCACAAAGACCTAATTTATGGAGAGCTGTAGAGACGGTTGTCCATCTAACTGGTTCTTAAATCTAAAAATATGATTTTCAGTGATCTTTCAAATTAAAATTATTCTAATTGTGTTGAGCAGTGTTCTCTCACGCTAGCACACCACCACAGTAATCCAGATCCTGTCATGGTCAGGGTGGAAGAAGGGGCATAATTCCTTCCAGGGTATTCACAGAATACCTGTATGCTGTTGAAGTAGCTTGTACAATGAAAGTGACACATTTTTCTTAGCTCCCTGATCAATGCCTACATGTTATATTTTGCTGGATGAAAACAAAGTGGGTTCAAGGTTGTGCCAAGCATATTGTGTTTCAAAATTATTGTATCTGTCACCTGGGAATGTGTAGACATTGTTTGGTACCCTTGACTTGATCTATGCCTCACCACAATCTAATGCAAGAGATGCACAGCCAGTTCCATAAATGTTGTGAATATTTTTATCCTAACACTGCAGTGTAGATTTGACGCCATTTACATTTTCAGCATTTAGCAGACACCTTAATCCAAAGCAACTTACATTACAGTTACAGTATACAGTCTGAGCAATTGAGGTTTAAGGGCCTTGCTCAAGAGCCCAACAGTTGCAACCTGGCAGTGATGAGGCTTAAACCAGCATCCTTCTATTACTAGTCTGACCTTGTTCTGAAATGTTCTGAATAATTTTTGAAAATGAATGTTCAATTGAAACAGAATCAAATCCACACCCCAATAAAGTGTACAGAAAATGGCCCATCTTTCCGCATCCATTCTGCTGGTATTATTTACAGCAGTATTGTATTTCATCAATTGCATGGAAGACTTAAACATAAATATATCCCCATAGCTAAAGCCCTGCCTAATTCACTGCAGTGAAATTAGCCTTTTCTTATTTAAGATGCGATTGGCTGTGAAAACACTCTGAAGAAATTATGTGGACACAAAGGAGGTGGAAAAAGACATAAGAGTGGTTCAAGAGACATAAAAAATGTTTGCACAGTCGATGGATGTTCTAGGCTTACATTCAGGCATTAAAGTAGGCTGTGCTGTGTATTGTAGCTTCCATTCACTCACTCACTGCATAACTCACTTTTTTAACTGCTTATCAAATCAGGGTCACTTGAAGAGCTGGAGTCCATCCCATATTGTTAATGGGTGCCAGGCAAACAGAAACACCCTGTATGGGCCACCTGTCCATTGCAGGGAAGACACACACACACACACACATTCACCTACAGAACAATCCAGTGTCTCCAATTAACTTGACTGCACATTTTTAGCCTGTAGGAGGAAACTGGAGCTTCCAGAAGACACCCACATAGATATGAAGAGAACAGACAAACTTCACTCCACCCCACCTCAGTATCAAACCCAGGTCCTTCTAGCTGTGAGGCGATATTGCTACCAACTTAGCCATTATGCCGTCCATTTCCATAAATTTTATTATTCCATTTATTAATGCATTTCTTTTTTTTAAAAAAAAAAAGGTCTATGAAATTAAGCACATTTTACTGTGAATTTAGTAGGGCCCTGGGAGACCCTTGTATTACACTGATACAAAAGACAAATCAGTCTCAGTCATCATGCTGCAGTAAAACCACAGGATTAGTCATGGTATATCTAAATGTCCCCTTCACATATTGCATAGTAGAATTACATAACCTCCTAGCGTTGAATCTTTCTGACAGGGTGAAGGCTTATTCTTTTCACTGATTTCCTGCTATCCACTGTATTTATGAATGTGCATTTTAAGCGCTACTATTTTTTAGAGGACTTTTAAGCTGTGTCTAATGGCTATAAAGATTTTATACTTTTAATCCAGAGCTGTCCACAGTACTCAGAAGACCCCGATGTAAGTGCTGATCCAGCAGAAAAAAAAGAATTGAGCCCCAAGCAAGAAAATAATACACAAGGGAGACCCATGCATGCTTTAACGCGGAGCTGCAATAATTGGCTTTAAGTGGGGCTCATTATGCCATTAGAGCCTGTGTAGAGGAAATACTAATTAATCCTGTCAGTGTGTTCTGTAACACTCAAAAATAAAAAAAATATATTTCTTGCTTGGATATTCCACTTCCTCCTGCCATTCACAACACAAGCCAGCTTTGTTTGTAGGCCGGCAGACAGAAAGAAACGTGATTGAACTATGCTGTAGTACACAATACCCTGGCTTTACTGAGATCATGAGGGTTTGACTAGTTCAGTTTTCACATCCTCTGCTATCATACAGATGTATGGTGTGACTCTACAGTACATAAAGGTGTTCTGGGAATACTAAAATTCAAATTGAGTTATGGCTGTACTGATTGGAGTGCACTTGCTCTGCTGAATCAACTGTTTCCGTGATTAAAAGTGATTCTTCATTGATGATTCGATTGAAGTGCAATCAATTCCCCAGCTGTAGTGTTCAATAATAATGTGGATTGTAGTGCTATTGAACTTAAACTGAAAATGTAAATATCCATAAAAGTAAGTTTCTAATAATCTCAGAATGATTTAAATTCTGCCCAAGTAAATGCATAAACAAAACAAGCTGCATCTTAGTTAGACAGGAAATAATGTAAAAGTAATTCTGAATAGAATGTTATACACCCAAATTACATGTAAGTCTGTTAAAATTGTAACATTTAGCTCACATTTAAGTGTAATTATTGAAAATGATTCTGCCTAGTACAATGCCACTTTTATTTTTGTCCTTTATATTATAATATCTCTGTCCCCATGTACAAAGGAGTGCATTAGGATATATTATTATACTGTTTACGTTCCAAGAGCAACCCCTGAAAAATTTTGGACACTGTCAATGCCCCCAAAACAAAATGCCGTCAAAGAGGAATGTAAGTGGTGCTTAAATATGGTTGGTATTATCATAAGCACAGTGTATTCTGCTATGATTGCCTACACTGGGTCTCAGAAACAGTGAATGGATCACATTTCTGGTTTTGTCTCAAACCAATCACAGTGATTATGGAGCGGCAGCTGTCTTATCAACCAATCAGCACAGCTGATCCAAGGGCGGAGGCGGGGGTTGTGGCTTAGAAACCGTAGACGTTCATTTACTCGGGAGCTCACTTCAAAGTGCACGTGGAAGTGTGAAGCCTCCTCTAATTAATCTCTGTGTTGTTGGAACAGCCCGGCTTTTGTAAAAGCTCCATGTTCATGCACTGTTTCACATTTTAATAAAGCAGTTTTCTCTGTTAAGAGTAAAGACTCTTCTCTGAAATAACAGCACTCGACAAGTTGGTTTTCTTTTCAATTAAAAACACTTTACCACTGTAGGCTCATACCACTTTACCGATGTATCATCAATATTTATGTTTCAAAATTAGTACATTTTATGGTTCTTAATCATTTAGCATTACAATGCATGAAATATTATATATTGTCCCAATAAAACTATTTTAAAAATGCGGAGGGCATTAGCGATTTCAGAAAAATTGTGGGGGAACTATTGTTAGTTAGGGAAAATCCACAAACCCTGAACTGCAAATTAGCAAGGGTTCACTGTATATTTATGCCTGTTATTTTCTATAGCTGTTATCAATGCCATTAAAGTTAGCAAACATGCGAAGAACATGCAAACTCTACACAGAAAGGACCCAGACTGTCCCACCTGGGGATTAAACCCCTAGCAGTAGTGATGAAAAACGTATAAGCAAAATATTGTGAGGCCGGTTCTTGTTTATCATTTTTTTTAGTTCATGATCATATTCATGCCAGAACAAAGCCAATCTCATTGCCAGGAATGTTTTATTTTCTTGATGACATTATTTTGATTTATAACTACCTGCTCCCTAATTAATAAAATACAAAAAAATCATGACAAAAATAAAAAGTAACACCAAGTTGAACATAAACATTTTTTTTTTTTGCAAAATAATTATAATTATAAATAAATCTGCCAACCCAATATTTGAGTTGGTCAAACATGTAAATTTAGGACTATCTGGTAAACATGCAGATAAAAGATAAATAATACGCTGTAACGTGTGCTAAGGTAAAAAAAAAAAACAACAACAGCATATTAGAAAAATCTGAAAAATTTAATAATTTTTAAAAACATTTCCACATATCACATTAGCTTTATGTAATAAGGTAATTATTATTATTATTATTATTATTATTATTATTATTATTATTACTATTATTATTATTATTACCATTGTTGTTGTTGTTATTCTAACTGAATATTATCTATAAATCAAACAAAGCAGTTCTTACAGTATATTTGAGTTAAAATAATACAGGTATTATTAAGTGAATGCATTATGAATGGTGAAATGCATTCTGAACGTTACATGTCATTAATGTAATTATCAGTTTTGTCAAACATCGTAAGATAATGTAATTATTTGTCATAAAATAATAAGGATGATTAATAATAATAAACACAATGACAACAATAGTGCACTGCACCTCCAGTGCTCGAGCCCTAATAAGGAATGATTAGATAGATGGATGGATGGATGGATGGATAGATAGATATTATAAAAATATGTATTAGTAAAATAAGTAAATAGCATTTGTTAAATAAGCAAGGCCTGAGTGGAAAATGATACTTAAAATCCACAACATATGTCACAGAAAGAAGGATATGGTCACTCATCCATTGTTGATCGCCAACAGCAAAAAATAATTATTTATTTTATTTTATTGATATTAAGTCATTTTTGTGTGTGCATGCAATACATCTGCATATGTATTACATTAAATAAATAAAAAAACATTCATTTAATTACATAAAAATATATTCAGGAACATTTAATGTGGATAAATTCCGAAATAAATTGTACTTTGTCCTAGAACTGGCATTTCTAATGCCAATATGTCTCATTTCTGCAATATTAGTGATCCCATAAACCTTCTCTGCTCTCCCCTCTTTAACACCCCACATGGAAAAGTAACTAATGACATAATTGTCTTTACATTAATAATTTATTTTATAAATGTCCGTTCTTCTTTGGACTATGCATATATGTATACATTAAAGTTTTTATAAATAGTTTGCACAAATATGGTCATATATTTTATGTATGAAAATCGTATACATTGTCACTTATTACATTTGCATGGAGGAACTCACTCTCCTCATATCACAACTCAAGCATGCACAATGTGAATCACACACCACAATTAGCAAGATGCAATTCCTAAAAAATGTTGTCTGCGTACAATTTGCATTCATCTGTGTCACAGGCATCGACAGGGTAATCAATGGGTGGTAATAAGTCTGCATGTTGAATGCGGTCGGTGGTGCAGGCTGAGACTGGGGAAGAGATATCAATTAAGAGAACTTGCAAAGTTCAGCAGTGAATGCTGATGCTGCGATATCCTGATTCTGGTTCAGGAATTAATGGTCCAGGCAGAATACAAAATAATTGCTGCAAGCCACTATGCAAAAGGAAGGACTGCTTTATGTCTTACGTCTACTGCTTTATGGTGTGCAGTAGATCTACTACAAAACTTTTGGATGTTTGATTTATTAGAAAACATTATACATAATTTTCCAAGAGTATCTATTTTAATAGAGTTTACAAGTTAGCCAGCAAGCTATTGTTTGTATTAGTATTTTAGATTTATTGCTGACCATTTCACATGAACTTTTCATAAAGACAGATCTAAATTTTAGAAAACAGAATCAGAAAAATACATTTAAAAGCTATTATAACCCTATATTCAAAAAACAATGGACCAACATTAGGCCTATTAATTTCTGTATTAAAATAATGTCAGTTGTGGTGGCTATTCTTAGAGTTTGAAGTGGGCTGCTATAAACACAAGCATTATGATACAGAGAGAAGCCTATTATATACCAGCTGAGCAGCGATTTTCCGCTAGCACACCAAAGCCAAGAGTCTGAACTCGCCGATTCTAAACTTGACGTTGCCACCAAATCAATAATGTGGACAATGATCTGCTGTGGCGAACCCCTAAGGTGATAAGTATTTGATTTGCTTAACCTGGGTCAATCGTTGCAGGTAGCTTTCCAAAGTTGACGCATAATGATGCTGGAATTTAAATTATTTAAGATTATTTTCCAAAGATATTAATATTAAAGACAGTTATTGTTTGTGTAAATATTTTGGATTTTTCGCTGACAATTTTATTAAGAAATAATGCAATACTTTCAAATGATGTGCTTACTAATTTGGAACATTCAATTCTGTACTACAATATTCCAGGTTTGGCTGTTTTCCCTTTTAAGTGGGCGGATATTAATCAATCATTTTGATAAAAGAAAAGCTGATTTTATACCCAATACCAGTAATTTATTTTTTTATTATTAAATAATGACAAAAAATATATTCTGCCCTAAGCAGGAATGACTCTGGATATTAATATAATATTGTCAATCTCTAAATGCAAATTTCTCTCACAAACAAAAAATGTTATTAGTGATTTGTAATTTAGGTATTCCAACCCTTACAAAGGTCCTTTAACAATAATAACAGGCTGTTCATTACTCTTGCAGCACTAACTTTACTAGGAACGCATTGAGACCTGCTCATTTTTGTCACATTAAATGATAATGAATGTGGCCTCTAAAAATAACAGATCGTGGTGCAAAAGCAATTCAACAAATAAAAACATCCAGTGAGTGGTGGTTTTGTGGTCGAAATGCTTTTGCTAATGATAGAAAAAAGGAGGAGAATAGATGCTGAAGAGAATGTCGTAACTAAAAGGTGCTCCAACAGTACACTACGACAAAACAGTGCAAGCTGGGGAAGTAGGCAACTAAGGCATTTAAATATAACCTTAAAGGTATTCAATTTTCCCCTTTATAGTGACAATATATTTTGTTTAATCTTACAAAAGCAGCTTTTAGATTCAATGTGAACTTATTCAGAATGATTATACTTTTTGCAGCAGCTTCTTGATAAAATTGTAGTTGCTATTTGTTTGTATTTATGAACAGTAAGGGTGGGATGGAGTTTAGAGCCCTTGGAGGGATTCTATCATTTGACTGTCAGAAGGAGTTTAATCATGCCAGCTGGAACATGTATGCACTGCCCGGGTCAAATCTGTTTTTTTTTCTATTATTTTCTTAATATTTTTCTTATTATTATTTTACTTGATATTATTTTTAATATTGTAATATTCATTACAGTAAACAAACTTAACTATGACATTTTCCTCAAATTTCGTACAACATAAAATGTGCCATCTGCAAATTGTATAGCTTTACATTTTGATTGAAGTATAAAGACTAGACTGGTTCAACTTGACAGAAAGGCAAGATTTTGTTCATTTGACAGGTTCTACAATCTTGATAAGGAGAAATAAAACCCTGTAAAGCTTGTGGCCCACGGCAGTGGCGTAACTGCTGGGGGTGTAATGTCGGCAGCTGCACTGTGGCCCATGGCGAAGGGGGGCCCACCCCATACAGTACATGATCTAATCCTCCATTGCATTCGCAAGGTTGTTTTTATTATCTTACATTTTCATTAAGTAAAATATTAAAATCAAAGGGAGTACTTTATTATAAGAATTAGGAGGAATCGGTTATGCTGAGTTTAAATTGCTGTTGTGCTGGCACACTGACAGATTTTCAGCAGACGCCATATAGTCCAGGCATCACTTTCAATCTAGGTTGCCAGCTTGACGTTTTCCCAAGCCATTGGATTACAAATATGCAATGTTCAAATCAGGGGATGTGTGACAACAGTAGGACTTCAATAATAAAAAAGGAAGATTCTTTCTCATTAAATAAAAAATACAACAAAAAGGAACTAAATAAAATGAAGTAGGAAAATAATTATGATTTATATATAAATATATAAAATATAAATATATAAAACAACACTGAGTTTCGTGTTGGTCAGACCATGAGCAGTCTGAGTAGAGTTGGAACAGAATGAACAAAGCTTTACAAGTAAAGAAACATTCATGCACCCAGTCTACTTTGGTGGTGGTACAGTGCAACACTCAAGCATGGCTTGAATGCCATATCATATCTAGCTTGGTTATCGCGAGCTTTTTAAATGTCAGAAATTTACACTTACCGAGCATTTTTATGATGGGCAGTGAGTATGTAAAGTTGATGTCATGGGTTGACATATACCATTGCCACATCATGATATGTTTTGCTTGTGAACATTCAATCTGTTATGGCCACTACTATTAGAATAAATCCAAAGACAAGTGATTACATCATCAGATTTCCAGTGGCTCAGAACTTTACATACATGTGATTAATTGGTAGAGTTGCATTTATTTAGTTTAACCTGGGTTAAACATTGAAGGTAGCCATCCACAGGTGTCCCACAACAAGTTGCTGGAAATGTGGCACACTAGGCCTCATAGTTCACTCACACATAATTGTTCCATGTAAGTATGGGCATGGCGTTATGATGGCAATTTGGAAACAACTTTGGAAGTATGCTTGGGGTCGGTGTCCATTTGGAGGGCAGGTTCTGCCCAGGCTTTAGATGTTTCTTCAATTTCTTTACATAATTTTCTCGTTTTATTATGCTATCTAATCTTTTAAATGCACCAGTCCTTCATGCTGCCACCCCTGTGCTTCATGGTTATGTTGGTGTTATTTGGCTAGCAAGCATCTCCACCTTTGCCACCATACATAAAAATAGTCCTTATGTCAAAAAGATGATATTTGTTCTTATGTGCAAACTGTGAGATTGCTTTTTATTGCCAGTTCTTCTCCTTTTTGAGTGTTCATCTCCTTAAACTGTATAATGCCTATGTGGACTAGATTGTATGTCATACGGATAAACATGGTACATCCAAAAATTTACATTTGCAGTGTTTAGCAGATCCTATAATGCAAAACTATTTTCAACTATGACTGAATGTCAATGGCTCATCAGACTGGTATGGCTTGAACAGACATCCATTTGATTACTAGTCCAGTACCTTTACCACTAAGCTTCCACCATCCACTTCCAGAGGTTCACAATTTTTCGAAATCTGGACTGATTTATCACTGTTTGCCATTTATCAAAGAGGCAAACAGTTAGATAAACAAAAGTATGTAACTGACACAGGTACGTCTCCAGTTATGCCAAATATGTAAAGTATATATAAAAAAATCTAAAGCCATGAGCTTTTTCTGGAATTTTCCAAGTTATTTGAAGGCACAGTCCACTAGATTTATGTAAAGCCGGACCCACTGAAATTTTGATATAGTGAATTTATTTAAACAACTTGCTAAAACGATACAGTGGTTTGTTTGGCATGGAATCTGTGGAGTGGATAATGTCAGTTTTAAATCAAATTAATTAATTATTGTAACAAAGACAGTGAAGACCCATGTAAGATGTAAACCGTAACTGCTCACTGTTTCTTTAATCTACAAGTTATACAAATTCCGCTGTAAACCAGGCTTTAATGTATAAATTTTGAATATATATTAATGTAAAAATCTCTTACAGTGAAAAACAATAAAAACCCCAATGAAATATTATATTCTGTTACCCTTCATTTGTCAAACAAAACTTTAATTTCCTTCCATATTGTATCAAGTATGGCATGACACAGCTGTTAGAGCCTTGAGATCTGGGTTAAATTCTTGCTTATGGTCAGTGTCTGTAAGGAGTCCGTCAAGGTTTTTTTTATGTGTCAGTTTCCTTCAACATTCTAAAACCCAATTTTTAAGTTACCCAAAGCAGTTTGCTCAAAGTTGTGTTTCACCCAGGTCTGCCCAAGTTGCTTACTTACCTAAATTGCAACCCTGGAAAGGTCAGGATGAGTGAGTAGTGAAAATGAATGAATTCATGAATTAAAAGCAGACCCACAATATTTATGGAAGCTCTAAAAATATAATCCTATATTCTTTAAATTTCTTAGGTTGCATGCAGATGGGTAAACACTGGGCGCTAGTGGTCGCTGTTCTGCTGTACCCGGCTGTAATGAAGCCGCATGAAGCTGCACCTGCTATTCCAAGAATTTATAGCCTTTGCATATAACAATGGATACTGCACATAGGCTGCTGACTATATTCGAAATACGTTTGCACATAGACAAAAAGCATCCAGATAGCCCAAAATACTGACCAATTGTACCACGTCAGGCTGATTTGCCTTTTTCTGTAGTAAGGATGCTTGGAAAGAAAAGGAGATACCCGGGCATCTTATAAAGTAATTGCTTGAAGAGAATAATATATGATACCATGCTCACCTGAAAAACAGTAGGGTTTCCCATAGGTAAATCCCGAGTGCACTTAATTTGCACATGCTGCCAGCTGTTAGATCTTTCCTTAAGCGATTCCGACTTGATCGATTGGTATGGTATGTAATCTGGTTACCAGATCCGAATGTAAACCAACGTAGCTTGTTTCAATACCCCAGAGCCGATGTCATTAGTTCTCCGGGTGTGAATTGGCAAACTGTGGTTCACTCCGCGCAATCCATAACACCGCCAGCTATTGTCGCGCGCTGAATTTCTTGCGTGTTCCACACGTGCATCAGAGTCCGGTTCCAGACAGACCAAACTCTCCAACTCATCAATTAGATCAGATCACCGATTCGAGACGGGTCACGAGAAAGAACGGCATGCGAACACGAGGGGGTTGGATTCACGCATCCGCCGACGCGCGAGCCGGTGTGTAGCGCGCGCTCGCAGGAACCGGGCCGGTGCGCACCACCGCGCTCGCACTGCTTCTCTTCTCTCTTGCGCACTTGTTTCCCAAGGGCGAAGCTTTGCTGCTGCAGGAGGCCACTTCTTCCATTGTCCGCTCCACTCACCACGCACCTTCACTTCTCCCCGGCTCCATGTGTGTGATCTGTGTAAAATCCAGTCCTCAGTTAGAAACGGAACTACAGTAGAGCTCAAGAAGCAATACTCAGAGGCTCTCCATCCCCGCGCGCTGCTGTATTTCTTACTGCAGTCATTTAGTAAACTCAACAAAGCGCTCACCTATGCGCGCGTGCACACGCCCCCGCGCCGACGCTATTGGTCCGGACCTAGCGAGCGTGCGACGGGACTGCAGCAGCTCCATAAATATAAACCTTTTATTTTATCCACATAAGTGCCATCTGGCTTAAGAGAGGAAGGAAAAATGTATAATTTGGTCATTTTATTTGGACCTTATATATTTTTAAGTCTGTTAAAAGCCTTTTTTTTGGCTGAACATCCTAGACGTCTGGAAAATGATGCACGTGTGTGTCCTTCAAACATTGTACAATGAAAAGGTACACATATTTGGCACGGGTCAGTTATACGGGTCATAGTCAGTATGTAAAATATAAGGTGGTGGGAAAGCATCCATAAAGCAACCGTTCTGTAGGCAAAGGTGTTGAAAGTATCATAAAGACTCTCAGGAGGCATGCTTCGTCAAACTATCATCAAAATATTACATTTAGTTGACTCTTAATAGAAGCTGAATAGCTATTGTAAGATACAGTTTATTGTCAAATATTGTAGCTATAAATATTGTAAAATTGATTGTAAAATATTGTACCTATATCGATTGTACGATACAGCTGATTGTAAACTATTGTAGCTCGTAGTATTGTTAAGTTATTGATTTTTAAACATTGTAGCTGTAAATATGGAAGATATAGTTGACGAAAAAAATTTACAGCTACAAAAATTGTAAAATACAGTTAAAAGTTAAAAAATGTTGTTATTTCTGATGAATATTTGGTTTAGTACTTATTTACAAACCCAATCTGCCATGTATCAACAAAGGCTTTTTATTTGGGGGGTTCAAAGTCAAAATTGTTTTGTTGGGATGATTTAACTGTAGTTCCAAGTTGATGATCCACAGCTCAAGGTACTTAATGGTACTCAAGGTACTTAATGAAGTTGCTGAGGATCATTTATTGGAGGCTACATTAATAGATAGTTCGTTCATGATTTTGGTTGTCATGGTGTTCAAAATTCAGAATATTCTGATACATTTAAACCCTTTAGCAAAAATAAGCTGATATAACTACCATAGTCCCTCTAAATTCATCTGACTATTTTAGCTTATTAAAAGTGTAAACGTGGTTATTGAAACAATTCATTTAGAAACCCATTATAACGCACCTCCTCTGTAGATTTTCTGTTTTCCCAAAGAGGTCCAACCCACAGCTTAAATAGTATTGCTCTGAGTGAATACTGTAACACAAGGGTAATAATGTTTTAATGAAAGCATGATTACATCCTCATGCATGTGAAATGAGCCTGTCTAAATATCAAGCTGATAATTAAGCCTTTGTGTTTGTATTTTATCTACGGATCACTGTAAATTGTCCTATACTGACTCATGCTTGATTGTTGAAGTTTGCTTGTTTTCTTTATTCTTATTTTTTCTTGCCCTGATACACTTAAGTATTTAATTAAAAAATGTAAAACAGTCAAGAAAGCATAATGTATATTTGTGAGGTGTCTATGTGAAATTGCTGTCTATCTTCCTAAACAATTTATTTTGGAATTAATAAAGTCTGGCTCTGTCAATCTTTCTGTCTAGGCATCTTTCTGTCTGTTGGTTTGTTAATCTATTTATCTGTTTGTTTGTAAATCTGTATGACTATCTGATTGGCTATCTGTTTTTATATTTGTCTATTTATCTGCTTATTTAGTTTTCTATCCAATCAATCTGTCTTTCAGTCAACCAGTCTGTCTGTGTATCTGAATTACTGCCATAGCAACATATTTATTAATACATGCATTCGTTCGCTATTATTCCCAATCATTGGATCTTCTTAGAAGTAATGCCTAGTGAACTACTGGACATCGTCGTTCATTAGTGCTGGTTTTTCTTTTCTTGACATTGAACTTATACAGGCTTAAAATGTTTAAGAAACAGACGTGATGGCTGAATAATTCAATTCCAAAGCAAAAGCAAAGGTATGCGCCGCTGTCATCGATTGCAGCGAATGAAGAACATCACAGGGGAGCCAAGCAATCTTGAATGTCAGCCACTTTGGCTTTGCCTGCCTGCACTTTATTAGATAGTTTTATGTTTTTTCAGATGGTGCCTGTCTGACCATGGTTTTTTTTCATTAAACCAAAGTTGTGGGGTTTTTTGCCCTACCCAGTAGTTCTGAAAAGAAATATTTGGAGTGCAAAAACAGGTACTTTGAAAGTACCTTTTATAACTGATGATTGCACTGAAAAGACAATTTGTGCTCTTTTGCTATTATAAATCACAATTTAAATGAGGGCAAGCAGTGGCAAAACTAACCTGAGCCTCATTTATTAAGTGTTGTTTATGTCTGTCACGAATTAAGCCTCTTTGTGCTCCGGGAGCAAATGTTAAAGCATTGTTTAGCCAATGCCCTCTCATTATAACTTGTCTCCTGCTAATGATCCACAGCTGCACCTTATTTTGGTTAATGCGAAGAGCATTAAAGCTGGCAGCTGTTGATCCTTGATTGAAGGCTATTTTGACTTTGTCTGGTTGGTTTGGGTGTTATCATGATTCATCAGGTTTTGTTTTTTGGTCCCATATTGGTAATTTGGCTTAAACTTTAGAATACATTAGTCAAATTTTATGTGGGTTTAGCAGCTAATGTAGCCTTTAGCTCAGACTTAGCAATTAGCAATATCATCTAGCTTAGACCATGTCTTAGTGTGTCGCATTATGTAAATATCAAACATGTTGTTTGTCTCTGCATGTTTGTCTGCCCCCCTCATTTCTAGGTAGCCCATTGGTCACAATGTCAAGCTGAAATCCAGTATGTTCATTCCTTGTCTGCTTTACCACCTTCAGGGTGGTGGAGGGTCAAGTTTATTGGGCAAAAGACTGGAAAAACCAAAATAGTTCACCAGTCCATCAGAAGTTTATGCAATTATTGCAAGGATTTAATCCTTGTTTGATATGTCAGTGAAATGTAACTATGTCAGTGAAATGTATGTCTCTGAAATTGCCCTTACTGCTCTGCCATACCACCGCTTCAGCCCCAGTTGTGCCTCTGACAGAGAAAGAGCTCATGTCCCTCGGCCCATTGTTAGTTAGGCTGGCAGCAAATGTCGATCACACAATCATGCACGCTGAATGGGCACACCTGTGTCTGGGACTGGGCATCCACGAGCAAGGGCACGCGGGAAAGCCGACTCCAGCAGGTCGCATACGCTGACTCCGAGTAGCATCTGCCAGGCTTTGGCTGCCCTCCCTAAATTTCTACCCCAGTGCAGCACCAGTGCACTTCATTTAATCTTTAGATTGGCCATATTTAATTGGAACTGTCTTATATAAGAGCTAAATCAGTCCACGGTGAAAGGATAGTTAAATAAAAATGCTGATATTGCTGAGGTTACACTAAATAAAATCTTAAAGTCTCAAATTAACATTAGGTAGGTGCCAATCATGGTAATAATATGGGAAATGGAAGCACAGTGAAAGCTTGACTTTCAAATGGAATTGATTATGAAAGGTTGTTCTTAGGTCAAATTAATAAGCCACCCCCGGTATACCTTTACTAAGTCTTACTTGGTAATTTTTATATAATTACAATTATGTTTTCCCCTACATTTTAAAATAATAAAACAGGCATTATGTTATTAATGGATAATAATTAACATCACACATCTCATTTCAGTATAGGATTTTACAAAATATGAGGAAAACATGTAAATATGGGGTGTGTCCAAAGACCTGGCGAGCTGCATTGCTGTCTACATTGTCAGCTGCCTACAGTGCCTTGCAAAAGTGTTCAACCCCCTTGACATTTTTCGTGTTTTGTTACCTCAAAACCTGGAATTAAAAGGGAGTGTTTTAGGGTTAGCCTCATTTCATTTACAGAAAATGTCTACAACTTTGAACATTTGATATTTTTTATTGTGAAGCAGACAACAAAGAGGACAAAATAACAGAAAACTTCAGTGTGCATAACAATTCACCCCCCCCTACAGTCAGTAGTTTGTACAGCCACCTTTTGTGACAAATTACAGCTGCAACTGTTTCCACTGGTGAACAGCAATCTTCAAGTCTGACCACAGATTCTCAATTGGATTAAGGTCTGGGCTTTGACTACACCATTCCAATACATTTACACATTTCCCCTTAAACCACTCGAGTGTTGCTTTAGCAGAATGCTTTGGGTCATTGTCCTGTTGGAAGGTGAACCTCCGTCCCAGTTTCAAATTACTGACAGACTGAAACAGGTTTTGCTCAAGAATATCCCTTTATTTAGCACCATCCATCTTCCCCTTGACTTGGACCAGTTTTCCAGTCCCTGCTGCTGAAAATCCTCCCCACAGCATGATGCTGCCACCACCATGTTTCACTGTGTTGATTATGTTTTTGGGGTGATGAGATGTGTTGGTTTTGTGCAAGATTGATCATTTTCTTTGGTGTCCGAAAATTTCAATTTTGGTCTCATCTGACCAGAGCACCTTCCTCCATACATTTGGCGAGTCTCCCAAATGCCTTTTGAAAAACTCAAAACGAGCCTTTGTACTTTTGTCTGTAAGTAAAGACTTTTTTTTCTGGCCACTGTTCTATAAAGTACAGCTCTATGGAGTTGTACAGCTTATTGTGGTCATATAGACAGATACTCCAGTTTCTGCTTGGGAAATCTGCAGCTCCTTCAGGGTTACCTTTGGTCTCTGTGCTGCCTCTCTGATTAATGCCCTCCTTGCCTGGTCTGAGAGTTTTGG
>JAYDZG010000004.1:13374535-13394719 GCA_034509265.1 Microcambeva bendego | reverse complement strand
AATTATTATTTTTTTCTCATTTCATGTAATTTTCTCAGTTTTTCTTTTGATATTCTATGTGGCACTGTTAAAATAAAGCTGGCATAAAATTATGAGACATTTCATTGAATTTTTTGTATTAAAACTTTTAAAGTCAGCGGGGGATCAAATACTTATTTCCTCCACTGTATGCAGACCGCGCAGGTGGCACAGGGGCAAAATACATCGTATCAGGTCTCGGCTCTGCCTGCCGGCTGGGCTGAGTGGCCACATGACCAACAATTGGTCTGTTGTTCATTTAGGGGCGGAATTAAGCCAGCTGGGGTCTGCTTATATATGAAGCAATTACGACCTCTGCTGGCTGATTGTTGGTGTTTTCACAGAGACAAAGAAAGTGCATTATCATCTTTATCTGTTCATAGTGCTGATTTGCATGCACATTCAGCAAAATTTAAGTGAAAAAAATGCTTACAGCATATGCCCACATGTCAGAAGGGGAGGTGGGTTAACTTTGCTCTTCTCACTAAGAGTCGTGGTCAGCATTAGTGGAAAAGTAGTGTGACACAAAATGGTAATTGGCCAGATTAATTAAACTACAGGAGAAAAGGTAATGAAATACAAAATATATAAATATTTATAAATAAACTTAATTTATAATATAAGCTTGTTACTTCGGATGTCATCTTCAGCCATTGATAAAGGCTAATTTCTAGCAGGAATGTTTTTCTACCGACATGCGCAGGGGCCGCAAAACACCAAATAAAATCAAACCTGATAATATATTTTAAGTTTGTCTAGAACAATGCTTTTCATGTTATTTCTGAATACTCTTCAGCTGTATTGTTGCATGTAGGCCACAGCCCAGCTGCATTCCCCAAAGGGCATCAGGAGCAGATGTAGAAGACAGGGGAAAAACTCTGTTCAGCAAAAACTGAGGCCAAAAATCCATACGCAATTGATGAGGCATCTAGCATACAATGCCATGTACAACACATTAAATGTAGATTTTTTTAAATATGTTAATATAGTCCTGGGATTTAATTAACCTACAATTAACCCACAATTAGCATACAGAAGAATAACTTAACAGAGAACAGTCCTTGGTTGTTGTGTGTAATGACAAATAAGTCATGAGGCAGTAGGTCAGATTGAAAATTACAAAATACAAAATATTTATATTAGAACTAGTCAAAAAACTTGGTGCCCAAATGATACAACAGGATATTCATATTATACAGTATGCTAAATCATAAACAAATAGTGTTGTCTTTAGATTTACAGTGGTATCTAAATAAATATAATCAAATTTCTATCTACAATACAATGTAGTTGCCAGAGGCCCAACCATGGAGCAAACTAATAATTAAGCACATATTTCTTTCTCATAAAACACTACACAGAAGCACATATTATTGGCAAAAATAATGTGTAATTCCAGTACAAGTCATTACAAAAAAAGAATTGTCCTAAAGGAAGGAGATATGGTGTCTTCCATATCTTCAGTATAAAATGCTCAGGTTACATGACTTTGTAGTTCACACAATGTATCATCCTAAGAGCAAGAGCATTATGTTTCCTTTCTTTCTCTCTCAGTTAAATTTGGGTAATTGATTAGGTTGATTTTAAACTTGGGGTCTATGGAGCTATAAAGAGCATTGTTGTATTAATAATTAGATCTCCCATTGATACAATACTCAGTGTGGGTATCAGCCAATACTGGCCAAAATCACTGTATCGGATTTCGGATGGAAAACCTTGTGTAATCTGAGGCCCTGTCTACATGGAGACAAGGTTAGGCATATCCGCAAAGGTAATATATTGTATAAGCGTTACGTCCACAAAGTTTGGCAACCTGGTCCAAGAGTGGAAAGATTTCAAAATACCGGTTCCATATGTACATGCCATACGTACAGTATATTTGCTGAAATGATGATGTCGTAGCTTCACTTCTCTCTGTAACCCTCACGCGCTTCACTCTGCGAACAACAACAAACATGTCATACATTGTTACGTTTGTACTACAGCAAATATTGGCTTTGTTATGGCTTTTACAACAAAATCTACTGCTCCATATTCTACCACCATGAGCAACAAATGGATACAAATGTGCTTCTTGTAGACAGGGCCTGTGAGTGTTTCTTCATGTGTTCAGCTACTTGGCAGTGAATGAATAGATCTGTTTTCTTCTGTACAGTTCAATGAATGAGAAATTTGAAATATTTTTTTATTCTTACAAGATTTTAAGAATTTAGAACACTCTTTTTCACCACTGTGCTTTACACACAGATTAATTTGTCCTCCAGTCTTGACCTGTCAGCTCTGGGAATCAAACCAGCAACCTTCTGGACACAAGCCCCCTTTTAACCACATGGTCACAGCTGCCCTGATACTACACTGTAAACAGACCATTACAGTAAAAGAGGCTTATTTCTCATTGTTAAATTTAAGTTTATTCATTCAGTGTTTGATCACTTCTCAAGGTCACTACAGCATTAAACGATTCATGGTTTAGTTGTAGCCATCATGTCAAGTCCGATAAGGCTGAGCTTGATGCATGCTGGAGTCTCCTTACTAATTATAGTGAGTGCTGCGTTGAGCATTTTGCAGTGGACTGTGAGACACTTTCTTGTTGATCTTGATGTTCACGTCAATAGCAGTTTGAAAATGATGGATTTTTAGTGCCAGCAACACAGGCTGCTTCTTGATTATAAATGTGGTCTTGCGACAGAGTGAACATCAGAAGCCGGTCTTGTCTTAACCGTCATTGACAAAATAAATATTATTAATTTTTTTTAATAATGCTAAAATAACCCACAAACACAGTGTAAATAAATGTTATTTTCAATAATGTATAAATTAAGAATCTAAGAAAAAATAAAAAGACAGTCCATGTTTATTGTGGTTACAGTTAGCATGTGTGGGTTTTATGTGTTGGTTACATGAAGGATTTCTGCATTCTTGCTCCAAAATTTATATATAAAAACCTTCCTGAAGGTAGCAACAGTACATAAGCAGGTAGAGTTATCCATGATGCTTCAGGCCTTTGCAATACATTGTTTTTTGGGCATCGTTGATGGAGTAAAGGTTAGTGTCAACACTGGTTTGAACATTTTTAACTAGCCTTTGTCCGTGGCACTATAGCTGGACCATAAAGTTTTCTCCACTGCCCAGGACTAAAGGAAATGAGGGATGTTTATCTCACCTTGGATGTTGGAGAATTTGCCATATGTATTTTGACTATCCCTGTCATTAAGCATAAGATTGACTTTATACCAGTTCACTATCCGTCCCCACTTTCTCACACCTTTTTACTTTCAAACACACCTCTGTGGTACTACCAATAAACCTGAAGATAAATTGCTCAGATGTTTTATAATGAGGCTGATGTGGTGAAATCCCAGGAGGACTATTTCACCGTCTCAGCAGTAGGACCCAAGAGCCAAAAGCACAAAAGAAACCAACCACTGTGTTTATAAAAGTGAAAGTGTGTGTGTGGCTGCTTGTGGTCGCTCTGATGTCAATCACATGGAGCGTGGATCAAACCCGCTGTGCTGTGGTGTGGAACACAGCTCTCTTCCGACTGAGATATGTAGCTGAGTAATTGACTCAGTGAGATAGTTAGAGTTATGAGGGAACGAGTATGCGGTGCAGTTTTCAAACAACGCTGCTCGCCTCTTTTATTAGGTATAATTCAATACATTTTAAGGTCAATGCCACCCTTCATGAACACTGACAAGTGCAAAACATTATCTCTCTTGATCACTACCAGATTAGATAATGTGATAAATCTTGGTGTTTTCCTGGATAACCAGCTGACCTAAAAACATCCTTTCAATTCTTCCTTTGCAAAATTCGGCTCTATGGAAGGCTCTCAGATTCATGCTGCCATATTCAATAGTATACCTCTGCAACTCATTTCAAATGCAGCTTCTCATCTGGTGTTCAACCAACCTAAACACTGTCACATCACCCCACTGCTGTGTTCTCTAAACTGGATTTCAAGCTGCACACATCCCATATTAAAAAAATTATGCTCACTTACAAATCCAAAAATGTCTACTAAAATCCCACTCTGTACAATGTACACTAAGAGCTTGTTAGTGTGTGTAATAAACTGTGCTTATAATTGCATTTTGGATTCTTATCTTAGTGAAAGCAGTGATATAATCTTGTGCACCTTTCTGGCTTTGTCTGTTGTGTTGTTCGACACTCACACTGATTAAAGCACTGACCCTAGGTAAACCAAATGAATATCAACAGCCCTTCTAGTTAATTCCAAATAGCCTTGTCACAGTGGTCCTTTAAAATTTGTTGCAAGCCTTTTTCTAGGCCTTTTGCAGCAACTTATAAGGAATGCTGATGTAAGCTTCCTGCTCTGGGAACAAGCCCTGGTCTTCGCTGGATCCATTTGTCCCTGGAAACCATCAACCCCAAAAGAGATACAATGTCGGATTTTCTAGGCTAAATTGGTGCATATGCTTTATATGAACTATACGTATTCATAAAATGCCAACCAAGTAAATAAATAAACACTGGCCCTGTGCTTTACAGAGAGTTTTGTTTATAAATTGCTAGAATATGGCGGGAGCGTTTATTAGCCCAAACATTATTACTCAGTCACATTGGCCCATGAGTAATGAAAACCATTTTCCACTTATCCCCCTGCTTCATTCTAATCAGGTTGTAGGCAGTTCACAGGTTCACATTAGTAAACGTAGTGGCCGTAAGCAGCTCCTTAAATGCTCTTCATGGCAGTTCATAAGGGGCACCGGATAATAAACTTTGGTGATAATGCAGTTCAGACCTTCAAAGTCCACAGATGGATGTAGAGACATCATCTGACTGCTTGTGCCTCCCTGGCAGAAGGTTGTTGTCAAAATGATGGGGTGGTTGGTTTTTAATCCTGTCCAACAAACCAAGTTGCTTAGACCAGTTCACACATTAATGTTTTCTTTGGAAATAATGGGGGTGGGAGGAGTAGTAACTGGTGTCTAAGAAAGCCCATAGTCCCAATTTAGCGTCATCTGATTTTCACATTTTTTAATGTGAGCTTTAAGGGGATGAAGATTTTCATATGATTATGATGTGAAAGCAGACTGTGAAATGGTATGACATGGAAGTTTGAGTGGTTTGTCCAGTGTGAATACTAATATATGTCCAGATGATCCAAAACGACATTTTGTAAAAAGCATTCCATTACTACAAATGCAACAGGGCAGATGTGCTATGGGTTTGAGAGTGTGATTGATTTGAGACAGAAAAAAATGATCGCTGCTTTGAGTCATGTGAAATGTTATAAACATTTGTGAAAATGTCATGTGCATTCATTTAGGCCTTGGTTAATAATGTGAGGGCCAATAGCATTCCTTGGATTGACTTGTTTACAGCAATCATTCATTTTTCCATCCCAATGTTTTCCCTTTGGAGAAAGGATGGATGGATAAATGGACTGTCTCTGTTTCTCTGACCTCTGATTCTCTCTGGTTAAAATCAATTTGTTATTGAAAATAAAATAATCTAAATAAGCAGCATGCTGATGCTGCTTCCTAATTGAATAAATAGACGTCCCATGTGACAATCAATTAATAATTTAATCACATGAAAACAGTGGTGGGATAAATCGTTCTTCAAGAAACTGCAAATAGTAATTTACTAGCAGGTCCATTCCTTTTACAAAAAAAAACAGGCTGGGTGCAATGAGGCTTCTACAACAATGAGGCATGTATTTTATGGTTCATTTCTTCATGGACAGGACTGTTTTGCCAGACGTATCCTACGTTTGAGAGATGATATATTGCAAAGCAAGTAAAATGCAATTTACTCAACAGCTTTACTGTAATATAGATGCTTAAACAAAGATTCATGAACAATGTACAGGGTATGTTTGGGCATTTTTTTAAGAATATGGCTATGTGCTGGCTATGTTGCTAAATAAGATAATAATATTAAAAAAGGATCCAAGTGTATTTTCCCCTACACACAATCAAAAAGGCTGACAAGGCAAATTTTAATTGCATTTGGAGATTGTATATTGTTTTTATTCATTTTTACGTTTTTTCTCCAGCCTTAGTGTATGAAATTAGTCTCCCGCTGCCTGGGATACCAACTTTTTTGAGGATGATATATTTTCCTGCACCTGCATTGTGTTTCTCTGATGTTTGGGGGATTTTTTTCCTTTAAATGTTGACATCTCATACAATTTATCGAATATTATAAATGACAATTTGGCTGCTTAGGCTAGTAATCTAAATCTGTTTGTGGTAGGACAATCATTGAAACTGTATGTCTAAATGTTTTCATGAAATTTGGCTATCAAAACACATATGAGCCGGCAGGATACCATAGATTCCATATTGAGCTCATCAAGCATTGTATAAAAAGAGTATTAAAAGCATGGTTAACAACAACTAATATAATTAGTAACACATAGTTAAGTCATTAATTAGCCTTTTTGTTATGTTTCTTTTTGCCCTTCTTAAAAAAATGTGGCAATTGTTCTAGTACCGACTGTACAATATACACTGTTAAGTCACTTTATTATGATCACCAGCTAATATCCAGAGTAACCTCAGCAGAGACAGCAGCTAGAAGTGCTGGGAGGGACTCAGTAATGTCTATGTAGGTTGTCAAAGGTCTCTGGAGCCATGTTGACTCCACACATAACCACAGAATCCATAGAGCAAGCACAACATTCTCAATTGGCTTCAACACTGGGACATTAGGGAGCCAGAATAGTACTTGAAAATGTTGATCATGCTCTTCCATCCAATGTTGGAAATTTCTAGCTCGCATTTTTTGCTGGAAGACCCCATCCACCCCTGGAAAGACATCAGCATGCATGAGTGTATGTGATGGATTCATGGCCAAATCGGTTGAGAGTGCCTTGCACATGGATGCATGGGCCAAAAGAGTGCCACAAAAAACATTCCCCAGATTAAATCCCTGCCTCTGAAAATAGGAAAATGGAACATGACAGTGTACTATTTTTAATGACATTGTGAAAAAAATAATCATGTTTCTACTTTTCCTGTTTTCTTGCTTAATGTTCTGTGAGTTTACTTGAATAAACTATATACATTTACTAGCTTTTTAAATATGGTGGGTTAGCAAATAATTACACAATTATTATGAATATAGGTATTTTTGAATAATGACCAGACTACATGCACCTTGTAACTCGACTACACAAACACTTGGGTAAAGCTACCACACTTGAGGTTTTACTTACATGTAGTATTCTTTAATTATAGTCTATAGTAATGAGACTTCCATTTGACTACTAATAGCTTTTAATGTGACCTATAAAACTAAATTACATAGCACCATATTCAAGGGATTTGGGAGCAGACTGTAAGAATTTGTAGGAAGAAGTGTTGAGGTGTGGAATGGGTTTAACTTGCAGCATGGAATAGTGGGAAGCACTGTTGCCAGGTTGTCAGGGTCCTATCTGTGGACAGACCAACAGGACCAAGTAGCATTTGCATTAAGTGTGTGAAACCTGTCCAGGGTGTTTTTTCCACTTTTTTTCCAGTGAATCAGACCTACTGCCAAATTGACCGGAATGAAGTGGTAGGAAAACCGACAAAGAACGAATGGATAGATTTCATTAATATGAAAACTGACTAGCATCAGTCCAAAATATGTTATTTTGGCAAAAATGTGACATAAACAACAATATGGCATTCTAGTAGTTGAGCAAAGTGTAAGCTCTAAAATCAAATTCCACCAACTGTCCCAGTTTTACAACACTATAAATGGCCGCATGGCTGGAAGGAAACATATGGCTTCTGACTAAGCTTATACTGAACAAGGTGCTTCATCTTTGGACTAATGTGTTAGAATTAGGGATGTAATGATTCACCAAATAACACTAAAGTATCGATTCATGTGGGGGCATGATTTGAATAGGCGATTTAATTTTGTTTTAAAATTGTATTGTGAACCAAGTATCATTAATTGTATTGCATTGTGGGTAGAGTGTATGGTTATATCCTTAGTAAGAAGTGTTACAAAATCTTTTGTTGCCATAGACTAATAGTTAAAAAAAATCTGTGCAAATTTTTGAAAATGAAAGCATGTCTACAAGAGCCAAAACATAATAAAATAAATATATAAATAAATGTAACAAAGGAGAAGAATAATTATAATTATTTTTTACCAGGAATTACATAAAACAATGAAATACCAGTTAGAAAGGGCTGAATGCTAACAACCTGCCAGCTGCTCAATCGACCTTAAGTTAAAAACTAAAAAAATTCTGATGTTGCCTTGCCACTCATTAGAACCTTGTACAAGAGAACCCAGCAAGACAAATGGAAAACAAACAAACAATATAAGAAATACCACATTTTTAATAAACTTTTCCCCCGATTTAGGGTTTTGCAGAAGGACAGCAGCTAGACAAGCTTGGAGTGACTCAGTAAGGTCCTGATAGGGTTTCAGGTATCTGGAGCCCTGCTGAATGCAGTGCATCCCACAGCTGCTGTAAGGTTAATGGGGGAGTATTCACTGAGCGAACATGACAGATGTTCAGATGGGTTCAAGTTTGGGGAACTAGAGGGTCAGGGGGAGTCTTGGTCATGACCTTCCAATCACTATATCAATGTTGGACATTTCTAGCCATGTGATAGTATGTCACACTGGAAGATCTGCCCCAGGAAAGACAATCAGCGTGTATGGGTGTCTGTGATCTGCAAGTATGGAGTCATGCCCAAATTGGTTGAGAGAGCCATACACACCCTATATACCCACCAAGCTAGCTCAGGATGGAAATAGACTTCATTGTGTATAGTGATGACACCTATATAGCTTTATTTATATTTATTGTTTTGCTTACTAATGTCTTATCCACTCGTCCGTGTACAGGAGAGACAGAATTCCTATAAATCTGCAACATTGAGCTCAGTCTTTTAACAATGAGATCCACACCTAAGAGTCATTTTAATCACCTTAATGGATCTCGAGGGCCACATGGCTACACATAACTAATCTATTAAAAGCAGGCTGGAGAAATGCTTCCACATTTGCTGTTACGTCAAAGCCATTGAGGTTAATATAGCATCACTCAGTCTAAACATCTCATTTTTTGTAATGCCAGTATTAGCATAGTATCAGTGTTCCATGTCCACGAGCTGCAGAGTAAATGTAAATGTGTCTGTAGGTCTTTGATGAATTTGCAACCTGTGAATGTTTGATTATGTCACCATCAGATTCTGTTATTGATCCACTCGAGGAAAATGTGTATTTCACATTATAAATATATATACAAAGTTACGTTTGTCTTAATTTTGGACTGAAGTAAATAATCTATATTTGTTTATTTACTAAATCTTTGACATCGAAATCTCTGACATAATTGGTGATGTATTTTAACATTGTTTTGTATTTGTGCCATAGCTAGATTGGCCACTATTCAATAAATGTTGGAACAACCATCTTTGTCACACTTCTGCTATTCACTGAAAAAAGTGCTTTTTTACCTGTTTTAAAATCATTGCCGCTTATTAATCATTTTTTCAGAGCAGAGACTTATGCGGCCCTCATCCAGGTAATTAATCATTGTCAAAAAACAGTTTATTACTGTAGGGTTTCATTTTTAAGCCACTCATTTTGCTTAGTGTCTTAGATGCTGCTGTTTTAGTGCAGGGACCCAAAAGCTATAGGTGACTACATGTATAGGTATAGAATTATTTTTATGCTGCTAAGTCTCAGAGGAAGTAATGTAGGGGAGAATGGTACACATTCGTGATGAACTCCACTTTGTGAGAGAATCAACCCAGTTTGTTATGAAAAGCAGCCAAAGATTCCGTTAGCAGTGGAGGCCACATCATTATGCAACAGCACTGACAATGTGCCTGAAGTGAGTTACTAATTCAGTCCCTGTGCCACCACATAACTCTCGGTGCCTCATCTCTCTCTGTCTTCCTCTCAGTAGAGCCTTCAATTGCCCAATTTCTCTGAATAATATGACCCCACAGCCACTAGGGACCAGGCAGAGGCCACATACTTTTTAATGCAATTTTTCTTTCTATGAATCCAAGACTGGTGACAGCTTCATCCCGAAGCTGTCTTTAGCACCGGTCGACTTGACTCAGTGGGACGAAGAATTGAAGAATGCTTTTACTATTCTCCTGAGGACTTTAGGATTTTAAAATTGCAGATGACCTTGACATATAACATGCATCTTGGAATTAAAAACAAAATAAATATGATACAGAGTAAGGAGTTAATACCAAATATTGTGCACATTTGTATTCAGACTGAGGCATATATACATTGAATTAAATGCCACTCAGCCAGTTCTGTAATTATGCAGGCTGGATTTTATCAAAACAATGGATGATTTGCTTAAATTTAATTAGCAGTGTTTGCACACATAAGGAATTAGTTTTTCACTGTTGGTAGCTTTTAAAAAATTACAACCAGCACTATATACAAAAATAAAATAATATCATAAAATGCATGAAATTAAATACACTTTAGCACACCGGTGCCAAAGATTCTAAACATCTCTTTTTTAATTGGTCTGCTGGGTACCGTCTATTAGCAATAGGTAGTGTCTGCAGCATTCAATAACAGGCCACGGTTTGCTGGGTGGATTGACCAGATTATGTGGTTTGACGAGATTAAGATTTAAAACAAATATTTTGATAAAAGTAGATTTTGATCTATGTTGATCTACCAACGCGAGCCAAAAAAATTAACAGTGGTGGGCCTGAAATTGGGCAGCCTGGTTTAGTACTTAAGGGTGTTTCTGCCAATCGTCGAATGAAAAAGAGATTATAAACATACATGAATGGAATGGAATAGAATATATAAATGCCTTTATTTGTCATTACACAAATACAGATGTACAGTACAACACTATTCTTACTTTGCATATTCCAGCTTGTTTAGAAGCTGGGGTGAGAGTGCAGGGTCGGCCATCGTATGGCGCTCCTGGAGCAGACAGGGTTAAGGATCTTGTTTAAGGCCCAAACAGTGGCTGCCAATCTCTAGTTGATAGTCTTAAGCTCTACCCACTAGGCTACCACCGTCCCTGTAAATGTATTTTTAATACAGTAATAAAAAAAAAACCAAAATGTGGCAATAAAAAAACTTTCTTTTTTAGACTTGGAATTAAAATTACCAGTTTATTGCACCTTGTTACGGGATTTAATGATTTTTATTTCTTAGAAGGCCATTAAGGAATCAATGAACCTTCCTAATTGATGAGGAATGGGATGGCACAAAGCGGGTCAGTCTTGATAATAGCTATCACTCTGGTGAAATGAGTAACATTTAACTGACATTTATGGCACCTCAATTTAATTTCAGCTAAAGACCCTTTTCTTTCAGATGTTGGCTTGAACATTTTTACGTCTAAGGTATTAATCAGACATTATTATCCTAAAAAAATTTTAAGCCAGTGCAGTTGCAGCAACGGATGGGTAAGGGCCTTGCTCAGGGGCCCAACAAAAAAAGATGGTTTTCAAAAAATCCTTTACTAAATGAAAATACTGCATGTCTATCTGAAACACAAATTATACTGTCAGTAAGTTATCATAATAATTAACACAATATAGCCAGTTGTCGCTAAGGATCAAGAAAACAGAGGCATTCTGCAGATTTATAATTAGTCCCAGAAAACAAATTAAAAAAGACAGCAGTGCTTTTTTTTAGGCTGTTTAATTAAGACGTGAAATGTTAGTCAGGGTATTGTTTATAGTTATTTTTAATACTCTGTGTGCCTTTGTCCCATTGTGTCAATTTTAGCTCCCAGTCTTCTTTATATTTCTTTTTTTGTTTATATTCCTTACTTTGCATTCTACAGACATTTACTTGTCTGCATTTAGCAGATGGCTCTATCCAATGTGACTAACTGAGGGTTAATGGTAAGGCTGGCTCAATATCAATTGAGTATCTGTCAATGCCAATTCCAATCTTCTAAAACAACTAAGCAGTAATAATTCATATCATAATTAATTATGGTTTATTTTAATTTTACACATAGAAAATTTAGCAGTATATATGGTTTCACTTACTGTTGTTTACGTGACATGTTTTCCTTCACAGTATGTCATCCAAAGTGTTTACAGCTGAAAGATGTGGATGTAGATTAAACATGGCGTATCAATTTGAAATGACACAATTGAGATTACTTTTTTTAGATTATTAAAACCAAACCGTGCTTAAAGAGGACTCCTGTGGCATTGTTCATTGTTAAATTTTGGATGTAAGAGATCTCCTAGCCAGGACAAGGTTTTCTTTAAAACTGTGTTTTAGTAGTGACAGTAGTATATAAGTGTTTAGAATTTCTGAATGGCCTTATTCTTAGTAAATGTTATTTATATCAAGCAACCGTATTGGATCAAATAAAGTTTTTTTTCTTCTGTTTCTTCCACCCCTAGTTACTATTAACTGATGAGTTACCACTACTCACATACTTACATCCATCCTCCTAATCCTACCTAAAACATAGGGTAAATGCCTCTCTTCAGCTCGATAAAGAATGACCATAAGAGCGAGGGGCCACTTAAGACTTTTGAATGTTTTATTACTACATGGGTTTTATGTTGATTTTGTATTTTTCTTTTGTCTTTGTTGCTCCTTGAGCCTTACTGAGCTCACTGTTACACGCTGTGTCACCACTGTGCTCTTGTTTATTAAAAAGTTAACACCTTTAATAGCCTACTGTTTTTCAGATCAATCTCTGAGACTCACAATATCTTCAAGACAACTGTGCTTCTAACAAACAAGAAATTAATACATTATTTTGGCTTCTCCCGATTAGTGGTCGCTACAGCACATCGTGGTCCACATTATTGATTTCTTTTTATGCCGGATGCCCTCCCTGAGTAGTTTGTGCTTCATAGTACAAACCAGGGAATTTCAGACTCTTGGTGCTGGTGTGATAGTGGAAAATCCCACTGCTCCACCTGGGCACTTCTAACAAGCAAGAAATAACTAGCTATAATAGACAAAATGAAATGTGTGGTAGGAAAAGTAATTCAAACCATTAAAATTTTCCATGCGTTACCTGTAATGCTGTACTCAGTGAAAGTTCCCTCGTTTTCCAGTTATTTATAAAGCTGTATTTCAATCAGTGAACAACAAACACTAACACGAACATTGTGTTTACCTGATCCAAAAAATATGTTATTATAAAAAAATGACTTGTCATTTGTTGGCAAGCAACTTTTAATTATGTTATTTATTTATGTGAGATTAAAATCCTCACCCACCTTCTGACTGTGGTAGGAAACCGGAGCTCCTAAAAGAGAGTGAGGTGACAGTGCTACACAGTTAGCCACCATGTCACCCCATTAAAATCCTAATAAAATAAATATTTGTAATGTTGGATTGTATTCTCTTATTGACATCACTTTCTATTTTAATTAAGAAAGATTGAAAATTGTATGCAGTGCTATATGTGAAGTGTGATTCCAGACTTGTTCAATAACTGATTGCTCTTTGCAACCACATGAATGAACAAATGAAGAAAATGGAGCAAGGACAAGCGTCACTACAATCTAAGACTTCACTGATGTGGAGCTCCTGATCCCTCTGGTATTATTTTCAAAGACGTAAAACAACCACTTTTAGAGTCTTCTCAGGAGTGCAGGCCTTTACTGCAGCCAGACTCGTTACTCTGTCTGTTTTCAACGACAAGCCATCTGGCAGCAGCCAAGCATTTTTAATGGTTTCATTATAGGATGGGGATGCACAAGCTGCACAAGCTGCTATTGAAAGACTCTTCCTCTCCAGCCATAAAACAAACTGGTCAACGCTAGCTACAACTCAAACTGCTGAGTGGTTTTGCTAATGATACAGGCCAGGTAAAAGCCTGAAAAGTGTGGGTAAAGCACTTTCAGAGTTTAGTGTATTCCATGCATCTGATATTCCCCGAGTGGAGTATTGCTACAAAGCTACATGCCATTGAAATAAAAAGTGATTTATGGTGTGCTATCAGTCATTTCGCTTTTCAGACTAGCACTAGCACTGAAGCTATATACGTGCAACACCAACAAGGTGAGTGTGCAATTCCCTACAGCCCTAGAACAGGATGTACAACGTCTCTGGAGAACTTGCATTTGATTGCAGTTCACCTAAGGCATAAATTTGATGAAGATCATCAGTGTGAAGGTTCAATATAGCTGGATCCTTTATTTTGGCACATTTTTGATCCTTTATTTTGGCACATTCCCTTAATGAGTGAAAAAAGTTACTACACATCTATACACAGTAACACAATATACACAGCACAGATAAAAAAGCATAATAAAAACAACTAAGGCAGATGGGACCAATGCAAGAGTTGTGTGTGGGATATGGGTGGAACTAGAGAACTAAAAAGAACTAGATAAAAACCTCAAAAGAATAAAAAGGTGCCCCGTCCAGGGTGTTACCATGTGCCTTGCACCTGACCTAAGAAAAGGCTCCAGCACCCCTACCTGAACCTAATTAGGATAAGTGATAATCTAATTGGATGGCCATTGATTCAGAAAGCTGAAAAGTGAATAGAAATAGCAAATCATAAAGAATGACAATATTTCACAGAAACTAAACATTTCAATAAACAATAAAGGCCAAGAGAATGTATTACAACAGCATCTATAAAGACACTAATGGTGTAAATGAATGTGAAATAATTAAAACAATGAAAAGAAACACTCAGAAGATCTGTACAAACAACCTTGATTGCCAAGACAATTTTTCTGATCTCAAGTAAACAGAACAATCTGTGGTTCTTAAGAATTGCCTTAATATCACTGTTGAGAAAGGGAAAAACAAGAATCAATAACAACTGGAACAGAAATATTTCAAGGTTTTGAAGAAAATTGCAATCAATGGCTACAGATTGGTAGAGATCAGTATTATCAATATCAAAGAAGGGATACAAAATAAAGAGCAGACGTGCAAGCGGGACCCGAAAAATCATTTACTACATCAACGATTTTGACTGTGGTGAGAGAAAATTGTTTCAGGTCCTGATGATAATATGAATTGATTGGTGTAATCAATGTTTGGAAAATTATAACTCACTCCAAGTGGTCTAATCTAGTCTAGATATTGGAGTGCAGTCCAGATCCACCTTGACCATAAATGATGTGGCCCAAATGTGGAACAGATTGGAACACATTGATATTCACATGACAACACTGCCTTACTTATCATGCATACCGCCGGGAGAGAATACTCAAATGGTGGCATGATTCTATCTTCACATCATTACTTGACACAACTTAACTAACCTCATTTCAGGTCTTTGCAACACAACACTGCATAGCTGTTCCTTTAGGGTACATTTGCACAGTACTCCCTGATCCACAGCCTTACCCCGTCCCCGTGAACCAACACTGATCAGAAGAGTTTGTTTCCCATTTGAGTCTAGTTTATCTTATGGTTTCTTCCTTAAGCATCAAAGCAGGCTCTAATGCACTGGTTTATTCTCCTAGAGGCGAGAGTGCTTAAGCCAAGGTGTCACCACTGTGTATAACTTTAAACAATAAACTGAAAATTCAAGAGTTTCAATCCCAGCTTGGCCATGCAGTAGGGCCCTTCATTAGAGTTGTTCATTAACCGCCCAAAGCTAGGATAGCAGAAGAAAGAATGTTATTGTATTGTATAACAAATAAGATTTTGGGGCTCCTCCCCCAACCAAAGACGTGCATTCCGCCACTGCACTAGAACTACTGAAATGCTCTTAATTAAAATGTGTCTTGGTGTCTGTCCAATGAGCTGTCTGGAGCATTTTCTACCTTTTGCTCACCCACCATGACCCTGAATATAATAAATATGATCTAAAACAGTCAATGAATGGTGTGTGCTACACAGGATCTAAGCATATTTCGAAAAAAAAAGCAAACAGTCCTGTATTACGAGACTTAAAGGCCATGAACTGCAACATAGGTACCTCTGTTTCCCTACACCGAGTGAGAGAGTAAATGGTCTAGCATAGGGAGGCTGAACAATATCAATGGTAACAGCACTACTTTAATTGGAATATGCCCTGCAAAGCCCTAAGGTTGGTTGACAAATGTACATGGAGAACCCGCTTGATTTTCAGACATGGCTCGAGTCAGAAGTGCTTAAGCCTCACAGAAACACTGAATGGCTCATAAACGTACAGTCCAGCCATGATTCACACATTTGCTTTGTTCTGTAAGGCAGTATGCATATTTCGGTCCCTGCTGGTATACACGGAAACCCCTCTTGTTCTTTTTTATTGCCTTAATTTTCCTGTTTTTGTTCGCTCCTTTTTTGGAGGGCGGTTGTTTATCATGGGTCCTGCTGGGAGAAAGGCAGAACGGAACACAAAACGAGGTGTTGGGGGGGGGGGGGTGATTTATCATTCCATACCACGCTCTACTTCTGCTTTCCTGAGTCAAACCCAGAAAGACAATTTACTCTGTCACCAGTGTTCACTCCCTCTAACAGGCCATGACTACGTCTGCCACCCTACACTCTCATCAATGATACACAAATGTTCTGCAGCTGCTGCTTTGTATGTGCCAGTTAATTACCCTGCTAATGAACTGGCCCAGACAGGCTGATGTTTAAAATGGCATGAGAGTGCCCTAGTGATTATTTGGGCGGAGGGCAGCTTTGTGTCTAAGATGGGATGCCAATCACTTTGTTCAGTTCTTATTCTTCTATTCATTAAATGTAAAAATATTTTGTCATCAGATCTGTGGGGTAGGAAAAAAGCAAAAAAGCTTGAGTGTAGAGCTGTGGGAAGATCATTTAATTTTAATTGGTATAAAGGCCACCTCATTGTGCTACCTCATTCCATTGGTTTGAATGACATGATGCTAACTATGTTGGCATTATAACCAAAATCTGAAGTAATTGCTGCCTAGGTAATGAATAATCTGACATATAAGTTAAGGTCTTAATACAATCCTCTCTAATGAGGCAGCTGATTGTGTAGGCAGTAAGGCAGCAAGGCAGCTCACTAGTTTTCCAGAAAGGCCCTATAATTAAATGCACAGGTTATCCAAATATGCTCAGAATAAAACTATCATTCTATTATTGGGTTCGGCATTACTTATTCATCAGACAAACTGAGCAATTGGGGATCCCAGGTGGTGCAGTGGGGTGGTCTGCTAGCACACCAGCACTGGGATTCCGAATTCCCAGAGTTCAAATCTCAGCTCTGTTAATGGGTGGGTGAGAGCCCCCTAGCAAGCACAATTGGAGCAGACAAAAATGGTTGATGAAGTCTTCTGTGTGGGAAAAAAACAACACTGGAAAGAAGTGGGTCTTTAACGCTCTTCAGTGTCCACTGCATGGATGATAACACTACTCACAAAACAATAAGGATATTTGGATTTCAAAGGAAATTTCCATAGGAACATAATATGCACTCTAACCTTTACATGTGAACTTGATGTGACCTCCTCTGAACTTTTAAATGCACATGTCCAACTGTTTGTGTTTCAGTACTTTTATGACAACTTGCTGTTCGCTAACAAGAAACTTACTGGCAAAATTCACAACAGGTGTTTGATCCATGAATGAACCAATACATTTCCTGGTTTAATTAGAATTGGTATTTAAACAGTCTAACATTTTGACATCATGATAAGACGACATCTAACAAATGATCAACAGTACCTCACCATTGCAAGGTTCTCAGGCTGAAGGGGCCACTGAGCTTTAAGTGTCATCAGCAGGTTGCAACAGAGATACAGAGACTAGAACTGTCACAGAACGGCATAGAAGTGGAAGTCCTTCGACTACATCCCAAACTGCTTCTTTATGAACAGTGCTCTGTGGAACCGGATGATGAATGCCACACAACTCCAGGCACATTTAAGGGAGGTGAGAGGCACCCAAGTGTCATGTAAGACCATTCAATACCATTTACATTAGTGTAGTCTGTATGCTAGATGACCTGCAAGGGTAACTGACCTCACCACCAGGCACAGGGACTGGATGAGGGACGACTGGGCCTCAGTGCTGTTCAATGATAAAAGTCAATTCACGTTGAGCAGAAATGGTTGAAACTCCTTAAAATGTAAACATTCTTGAAATAAAGCTTACATACTTAAAATTAAAAATTATTTGGCTGATGATTTATCCAGACACCTACAGTACAATGACAGCCGAGAAGTCATAAGGGTTAAACTAGCAACCTTTTGATTACTAGTTCAGTACCTTAACCGCTAGGCTACAAATTCACTGTGGTGAATATTTTCACTTGTTGATAGATAGATATATAGATAGATAGGCAGGCAGGCAGACAGGCAGACAGACAGAACTTTATTGATCCTTTTAGGATGGTTCCCTCAGGGAAATTAAGATTCCAGTAGCATCATCAGTACAGTACACTCATAAAGCAGAGAAAATAGAAAGGGAATAATAAAATAATGTACCAATATAAATGCATCTATGCACATTTCTCTGCTTATGCTTTTGGGCAAAAATAAATAATGAAAAACAAACCATTCCATTTTAAATATACCAAGTTATAACAGGCTGGACTATAATATAATGTATATTTTGGTGGATTGTACTACATACATCCTTATTTCTTCATGAACAACTTAACACATGCAACTCATATTTGTTACCCTACCTTTAATTTGGCTGTAAGGGAGTAATATTGTGCCTTTGAGACTGAGGGGCGGATCATCATCATTAGCTTGAAACGACATTTACTTGCTGCAGCTGCATGCTCATTTGTTTTATTCTCAACAGTGTTAATGGCCCTGCCAATGTCAAACCAATTTATCAACAAGCTCCTGATTACCAGACTTTTCTTTTATTACAGGAACATTCTTAAATGTGAACATCTTGGACTTCTTTCAAACTGATAAAATGTATATAAAGACATTGTTGATATTGTAGTATACACAGTGGTATCCTGAAACTCAACACTAATTGGTTTATGTGAGTGGTGTTGAGTTTTAAATACTTTAAGTTAAAGGGTATCAGGATGTATAATAAACCTGTTAATGTGTTCCATGGTCCTGAGGAACTGCACATATTTTACAGTTACATGGGTCATTCTTCAAAAAGGTGGAACCTAGGTGACATACCCTTCCAACATACCCTAAACTTATTTAATAAAATGATTTAACCCCTAAACAAAATGAATACTAAAAATATGAGCTGCAACTGTCGCCAGTAGCGTCTTACCTGGACCAGGGAGAAAAAGGACTGGACTGTTGCTCAGTTGTCCAAAGTCTCGTTTTCAGATGAGGGTCATTTTTGCATTTCGTTTGGAAATTAAGGTCCCAGAGTCTGGAGGAGGAGTGAAGAGGCACACAGTCCAAGCTGCTTGACGTCTAAATTCCCACAATCAGTGAGGGTTTGGGGAGCCATGTCATCTTCTGGTGTTGGTCCACTTTATTCTATCAAATCCAAAATCATTGCAGCTGCCTACCAGCACTTTATGCTTTCCTCTGCTGACAAACAGGACTTGACATCTACCCACTCCCAAAAGTACCATAACCTGGTTTAAAAACCACAGTATCACTGTGCTTGTTTGGCCAGCGTGCTCGTTTGCACCATATAGCCTCAAATAATCTTACCTAGAAAGGAATGAGTTATATTGAACTATTTTGTAGTTATCAGTATTTTGTGAGCTTGTCAGATGTCACATTCAAAATGCCATATCTGACACTTTGCAATTTCCATATCTATAAAGTGATGTATGAATCTAATCTATTAAATAAGGGATTTATGTGGAAACTTTTCTTAGTAATAATTGGTATTGGGTAAGCGTAGTTCCTCGTTGCTTGATGTAGCCTCAAAGAAAAGTTAGTCATATTTTAATCATAAAGGCAAAAAAAAAGATTTCAAGCCAATGTTGTGTCTAGAGGGGAGAATACATCTTTATTAAAAAAGAGTCGAAACAGAAGCTTGTGCTGCCTTTGAGAATTTTGAGACTGCATTTCAAAACAATACTTATTTTTATAGATCTTGCAGAGGCCTCCTTGGGGCATGGGCCTTCTTTTCAGATTTGTTAATCAATGACTAAACAATTCTGCAACAACTATTTCAGTTCTTAAGTGTTATGAACTGGGAGTGTATTTAGGTATTTTAAACCATGCTGTCTGCAGTGGATCCTACAGCTACTGCAGGGGTCATTGGGCAGGGTCCCATAGAGTGAGGACAAATGCTCAGTTGGGTTCAAGTCTGGGGAAATAGGGAACCAGAGTAGTACTTGGAAGTCTTGGCCATGCTTTTTAACCAATATTGGACTGGAAGATCCCA
>JAYDZG010000004.1:13357955-13372010 GCA_034509265.1 Microcambeva bendego | reverse complement strand
TATATATATTAATTAATATCCTAATAAAGGGGGCATATAATGCAAAACTCACTTTTTGCCTGCTTTTGTACTTCCACTTGGGTCTCTACTGCTCCTATAAAGCTATAAAACAACAACATAGACACATTAGTCCCATCCGTTTTCTGAAAATGGGGACATTTTCATTTTTATGCAACTTTGCATAGAAGCACCCTGGCACCACCCCCCTTGGTCAACCCCTACCAGAGCCCCACCCATTAGATAAATTGAAGATTAAACGGCTCATTCTGAAAGAGATTGAAACTGGCAAGAATGAAGCTGGTAAAATCTCTCAATGTGAGAGTATAAATCTTTTGTATAGCCCATATACCTATTCTAACTTGTTTAAAAACAGTATAATATGTCCCCTTGAATGTGCGAAAAGAAAAACTGTACAGTATTCGGGCGTCAAAAGGGGCTGTTCACAAATCTAAATGCGATTTACAACGGCTGGCTCTCAATACTAAGCGCAACCATTTCAAGTGTCCCTAGTAAGATAAACTACTTATTTACCAAACGCTGCTCTTGGAAGGTAACCCTCGCATATTTCAGGGATTTACTGTATACACATACATGGGTCTTGCTCAAGGGCCGAACAGTGTCTGCATAGCAGAGCTTGGAATTTATCTTGTTCCCAATCGATTTACATGATTTACATTTTTGGTGTTCAAAGTAAAAGGTACCCATAGCAGTGATTCAGTCATGGGTGCATTATTTTGGCAGTACATAAAAGAACCTGAGCAAAAAAATTAAATAAAACATAGTTCATTAGTGTAGGAAGCAAAGTTATTTGATATGCATATTACACATGTAATCAAGCAAGTGTCCCTTAATCACCTTTACTTAATTAATAAGTTTACCCAATTTAAATAATAATCTTGTTTCAGTTAATTAAACACAGCCATGCTTCACTTTATCAATCCCTTTAGATTGTTATTTCAGTCAATCATAGACCTCATAATTAAAGTTGAGTGTTTTTTACACAAACACTCTGCCTCAGTCTTAATTAAAAACTTAGAAAAACAATGATATGTCTCAGAGACCGGGACTCCACTGATTGAATAGAAAAATCTTTGTTGTTGCTTGTTTGTTTATTTGTATTTTTTAGCATGTTTTGTATGAAAGTGGCATCACTGGGTAGCGCTGTCACCTCACAGCAAGAAAGTCCTGGGTCCTTCGATCCCCAGGTGAGCTGGTCTGGGTCCTTTCTGTGTGTAGTTTGTATGTTCATGTCACAACAAAAGTCTACCTGTGGTTCAATAACATACACACATTAGTCCCATATCTTAGTCTAAACCAATCAGAGATAGTGAAAGGCGGGGCGGGATCCCCCCTTTGATTGGCCATGGTCCAGAGCTTCCTGTATGTGTGAATTGTTGAAATTTTGTCTGCTGCAGTCAGTCAGACCGGTAGTAGCCTCGGCCCATCAAACAAACAGAGTGTGTGTAGCTGCGGATGATTAGTAAAGATTAAAATAACTTTTTCCGTTATGAATGTTAAGTTCCACCTTTGTGAATGCATCCATCGAAGGGCAAAAATTGGACACACTCATTTAACTCAAAGTTGTGAGTAAGGGTGGACTGTGTTTTTAGAATACACCACATATTACACATATTTTTTAGAACTTGTACAGCAATGCGCATACAAATCATCAGCCTTCTCTGTTTTTCACTCCCCCTTCCAAAAAAACCCCACGCAAATTACACAAACTGTGCTTGGCGGTGTTGTACTGAGTTCTGTGACCATAGAGGCTCACACCTGCAGTGTCGTAAAAATTAAGCGCACCTCAACATAATCTGCGTTTTAAACATGATGATTTACAAATGTGTCATAAAATGTTTAAATACAACCTAAATACAGAAACAAAACTAATGAACAGTATATATGACATAGATGAATAAGTTAACTTCATAAAGATAATTTCATAACTTGGCCCGTAGTAATAAAAAGGCCAACATCCTCTTCCTCCTATAATTAGGGGCATGGATGTTCCATAACTGCCATCAGATGTAATCTAGCAAATTTCTTGTAAAAATGGGAGTTTAAAGCTAAACAGTCTGTGTGATTTTGGATGCAGCCCTCAACATTTTCATGACACCTGACGACAGCATCAACATGTTGAGCATTGAGGCTCAGAACCACACCACAAATCACTGGAGCGATTATAATACAGTATTCAAACTGTATTGATGTACTTAATATTCCAGTTTTCCCTCTAAAAACAAACAATACTTGAACTTGGTCATATGTGTCATGGGGTGGTTATATATTAAACTCATGGGTGTAACCACCGATATACGAAGCTATTTCATGAAGGTACATGTATAATGCTTTTGAGATTATTGAAATTGGTAGTAATATTTTAAATTAAAATATTTAGTATCGATAAGAAAGTAAAGTCCAGATAGTTCCTGACTACAACACTACTAGATTCTAGATTTAATTAAGTAATGGTGAAACTTGTTGTGCTGTGCCTTCTATTGGCGCCATGTTGTCTTCACTGATAACTGAAGTCTTGTTGGCTGTAGTATCTCATTATTATGACTTTGAATCTCGTAATAATGACTTTTAATCTTGTAATAAGGACATTAAATCTCATTACTAAGACTTTAAATCTCACTATTATGACTTAATGTATATGCTTTTTTTTCAAGTGGTAGAAAATGGCTTCCATACTTTCGAGTTGTCAAGATGTAGTCATCCTATTTTGGTCCAGTTTTATACTTTTACTGCACTTCATAAATGATCCTAACATTTGGTTTATAAATAGTTACTGTGACTTATGGGTAATAGAGCAGGAAATCAGAAAGTTGGCAATTAACGCACCTAATTTACTACAGGTCACTGATCCTTTTTAGTAAATCAAAGAACGTTGGCCACTGGTGACTTTGTCCTTGGTCCTGGACAGCTGTCCAGTAATTCAGCAGGAATGGCTGAAAGATCAGTTAATTAAATGTGAAGGTTCGAACCAGCTCAGATTTTTTCTGGCCTTAATAACCATTATATTAGATCGCTGCACACTGCTATGTGACAGTTGGAGGATTTTTGGGATGGCACGGTAACCTCACAGAAAAAAGGTTGACTTACAGCCATACATATTTTATTGTAATGTCAGTAAAAATTACTTATATGTAACATCTATGTTAAAATATATATAGATACAAAAATAATACCATATAAAAGTATTCGGTATATGTACATACCTACTTTTATAGGAAAAATATCCTTTTATTTAATTTACAATTAATGGGTATGTGTTTGTCCAAAATGACCAATGCTGTTTTATTCTATAAAGTAGAATAGAATGCAACTAAAATAGAATAAAAGAACACTGCTCATTGTGGTCAAACATACTCAGAAAGGACTAAAATAGGTCTCTTATGTTATAAACTTGCATCTACATAAATTCAAAGGATACATTTGTAATATAATTACAAATCACCCTACTGATTGTTTATTTTGTATTCATAAATCCCAGTATCATAAATTGCAAGGTTATATCAAAAGTATTCTTGAACAATTTTGTATTCCAAGTTCATTTGCATGTCTTTTGTCTGTGGGAGGTAACCAGAGCTTCCAAAGGAAACCCACACAGACAAAAGGAGAACATGCAAACTGTACACACAAAGAACCCAGACCCCCCCCCCACCTGTGGATCGAAGCAGGACACCTTACAGGTAACGTATGTGGTAAAATGTTATTGATATATCAAGCTCTGTTAAATATAGTTGCATCAGGAAGGAGACTCGGCATAAAAACTATGCAAATAATCAACGGTGCTGACTATGAAGCCGGATTATAGGGGTATATATGTTATATATTACATTTCCATGTGGGACACCCTCATAAAATAATTTCCAGCCTCATTTAATGGTTTACCTTGCACATTTGTAAACACTGATATATATTCCGTTAAGGAAATGAAGGTGGCAATACACAACTCTTTATCGGATTTAAACATTTCACTTGACAGCAGATGTATTGGTCTATGCGTCAGCTTTGACTGTTTGACAGCCTAGCAGCATGACTCTGCTAGAATAACATCACAAGTTAATACCCGGGCCCTGCCCCCACATTTTATTTTATTTTTATTTTTTTTAGAGCTGGATATAAATTACCAGAGCTGAATGTCCATAGATTACAGACAAGATGTTTTGTGATTCAGTGTCAACCTCCCATACTCCACTGCAACACATCTCAGTTATATATCTGATGGTGTGATTTGCATTTTAATGGCATTGCAGCAACACTCCAGCTATTTTATCATTACTAAGGCTGGCCAGACTGGTTTAATTGCACCAGCATTGAAGGGACCTGGTCGATTTTATTATAAATGTTTTAACTAGGCATGTCTCTTTGCTTCTGATCGACACCTCCTGAGACCCAGAAGAACATTAGTAGAATTTAAGTATCACAAATGATTGTTCAAAACTGTTATTTGTCTTCAAACAGGACATTTCTAAGCTCAAGATGTGCTCTAAACAGCACGGTTGAACTCAAATGAATTAGATAAAATCAAATCTCCTCATAATGACTGAATTTAACTTCATTCAGCTTCACTCATTTCTAACAGGTGATTTAAAAAAATGTAAAACCTTTTGGCGGCTTCCGGTAGGAGTCGCCAAAGCAGATGGCATGGTGGCTAAGTGAGTAGCACTGTTGCTTCACAGCAAGAATGTCTTGGGTTTGATCCCCTGGTGAACGAGGTCCGGGTCCTTTCTGTGTGGAGTTTGCATGTTCTTGGGTCTCCGTGGGTTTACTCCGGGTGCTCCGGTTTCCTCCCACAGTCTAAAACATGCAAGTGAGGTGAATTTGGAGATATAAAATTGCTTGTTTGATATAAACTTGTGTACAGATGAAACTTGTGTAATGAGTAACCATTTCCTGTCATGGATGTAACCAAATAAAAATCCTGATAAACAAAACAAACATAGTGGCTAGGGTAGCACTAAGCTGACTGGTGGCAACATTCAGTTTTGGATCGGGGGGTTCAGACTCTCAGCACACAAGATGAGATAAAATTCATAATATAAAATGTATTGTGTCATTTTAAAGTTTCAAATAATTTTACCAAAGGCCCTGAACTATTCCAAAATGACTTATTTTGTAACAGCTTTGTCATTTGTTCTCGGTTTTTTAAAATATGGAAAGTACATAGATATTAGCAAAACCTATTGTTGATGACAAAGGTTACTGAACATCTCGACTGAATAAACTATATGTCAAAGGTATGTGATAAAAGTGAACATAAAAAAGAAAATAATAATAATAATAAGGAAAAATAGCATCAGCATAGAAAACCAAGCAATAAAATCGCCAAGACTTTGCTTTTCTATAAACAAGAGCTAACATGCTGAACAACCTCTAATTCAGTCAGTTGAAATGTAGTCAAAATGATTTTGGTGATTAAGTGTGCAACAATTAGGGCTGCTACGTCTTCTCCAGGTTTGCACACACTGTAGCTGGTATTTTGGCTGATTCCTTCATGCAGCTCTCCTCTAGATGTCATGTGACTCTCCCAGAAAAAGTTTCAAATGATTTCTTGTAGCTGATCTGAGTGTAGAATGTTTTGTAACAGTCCAAAAATCTTATCACTGATCCCAGAAAATCTTATCACTGATCCCAATGTGATTGGTGTTAACAAATAACTAACATAATCCATTGAAAAAAACAATATAAAAATATAATAAACATTCAAATATTATTTTACATTCTTTAAAAACTGTCATGTGTTATGAAAATATTAATTGCAAAAATTATTGATATTGATCTATATAATAAACTTTACCTTGATAACATATCGCCCAGCTCTATTCAAGACAAACAAATAAAGTGCTTGATCTACCAGAAACATCTGACATTTTATTGTTATAATACAAGCACTATGTAGCGACACACCTCACTGTGTTTATTCGAACATTTCACAAGCTCGAATCTTTTTTCAAATCATTTGTTTAATTTGATCTGTCAAAAGCCACATTTATGCCATAACTAGAGACCGACAAAGGCAAATGGTGGGATTGGATCAAAATCTGAAAGTCAAAATAGTTTCTGATGACCCTTCAGTTATCTCCTTTTATTCCTGAGGGGTGTCATCTGGAAACTGAGAGTTCTCCTGGAGAGAGGGGTGTGGATTGTTCCAGGAGCACAGCAGGGCTAAATCCATAACAGAATGAACCTTTATGATCTGTACACTATAAGACCATTACTGCTCATAAATTCAGGAAAAAGAGCAAACATGCTGAACTAGTACTTTTTTCTTCCTAAAAAGGGGTGCTATAAAAGTTTACAAAAAATGTACTTGTACCTGAGACTTTATCCTACTTCGAGTTTTTTTTATATCCCTCTCAACCATTGCAATTTCACAATAGAAAAGCTGGAAGCAATTTATCAAAGGTTCTGGTGCAGCACAACAAATGGAGCTATACTTGGATCTCAAATGAAGCTATACTCGGAGCAGAGTCAGTGGAACACTTGATTGTTTCAACACACTTTTTCATATAAATGATGCCAGTGATTACTTGAACAATCTTATAGCACAGCCGGTATAATCTGGTGACGTCACAAAAAAAGCATAAATAAATGTTTGATGTTTAAATATTTATGTTTAATTTGAATAAAAAAATACGAGTTCGAGCTCGTCAGGGAAAATGTAAAAATATCTGACATGCTAGAGCATCGTGCCACCTCATCCCATTGGTTTAAATGGAATGATGCTAACTGTATTAGCTTACTGTTCAACAAGATGAACTTACAAATTAGATCGCTAACTATGTAGGCAGTAAGACTGCAAGGTTGTTCACTAGCTTTTTTGAACACACTACATATATTCAGTGAGAGAACATTCGGACAGCAGACAGTGTTTTATGGTGTATATATATATTTAGTTCAACCTTTAAATGGCAGAGAAGCAGAGAAAGCATAGTGAAAGAAAATGAAAGAAATTAATAATGCTGTGTTGTTACATAAATGTCTATTTTATCATTTCAGATTAAATGGTAAATATATGTGTATTCTTTTACTAAGAAAATACATTAGAAAGGTTAAGTGGGAGGTCTTACACAGATTTATTTTATTTTACGATTTATTTCTTATGGAAAAATAGGTTTAACATATGAACTTGTTGATTTAAGAACATAAGCAATTCGTCAAGGGTCCACTGTTTTTAATTTATGTTATTTATGCATTCCTCCCATTTTATCCCATGGTGGCTGACTGTGAAGCATTGTTGCCTCACAGCAGGAAGGTCTTGGGTTCTAACCCCCTGCAGGGTTCTTCAGGTCCTTTCTGTGTGGAGTTTGCATGTTCTCCCCATGTCTGTGTGGGTTTCCTCTTGGAGCTCTGGTTTCCTCCAACAGTACAAAAACATGCAGACAGGTTAAATGGAGACACTGACTTGTCCTATAGCTACCTAGCCACTAGGATGCATAATCCAGGATAAACAGGAGAGTTGCGTCAGTAAGAGGTAAAAACCAACAGGCCCAGAGCCGACAGGTCATGACTGAAGTGCCCTTGAGCTTCCCGGGCACAGTGGCTAGGGCTGCCCACTGCTTCCTAGTGTTCGCTAATGTATATGTGTGTTTCACTGCACGGATTGGGTTAAAATCCAAATTTCACTCCACAGAGAAAGTACAAAGAGTATTCTAAAAATCTATGCAACATCAATAATGGTGATCACGATCCGTTGTGGGTGACCCATAATGGGAACATCCGGGGGAAAAAAATATTTTTTTCAGTAGTGAGTGAATAAGTGAGATTCTTCTATGAACTAACTCCTACCTTGTTCCCAGTGTTTCATGGTATGCTTCGATGATGAAGTCAGTGAGTCATGAATAATGAGACACATTAGGGAAGGAACAAAAAGAACAAACCAATCTATGCCTCAATCTTGCTCAAGTTGTCAAACCCTGTTCTGTACCGAACACCGAACACACTCTGGCTTGTCTTGATCTAACCATCAGAACTTGAGGAAGACTGGCATTTAGGTTCCTCAATGGACATGCTCCCAGATGGCAGAATGAACCTCACCTCTTTTTAAAGAGTTAAGTCTTTTTTCAGATAAAGAAAGAGCCATCTTTTTAATGGAAAGTATTCTATCTTACTCTCTTTGTAAGTCGATACATCATTTTAAAGACATGTTTATAAATGATCCTTTATTATTTCTTCCATGTCTCAAATTCATTTTAACATTCATATAATTCTCTTTTAGCAATAATCGCTGTATTCAAGACCTGAGGTGCATTTGGTTCAGTCACTGGTTGACAGAATAATGAAGCTTTTGAACACACCCATTGCTGGATAATCCGAAACACCACACCACACTCCATCCATCCTTTCATCCATTAATGCGATTAGTTTTTTCCTGATTTTTAATAAACTGAATAATAAATTGAAAAAAATTGATTGTTTATTATTGAGTTTAATTTTACAGTTCCTCAGAAAAAAATAGGAAATAAAGTACTTTTAATACATATTAATAATAAAATAATTTTCTGGAGGTAGGTACTTTAAAATAATGGATTTATTTTTTGTGTTAAAAATAGCGGCCCTTGCTGTTTAAAGTGAATATAGATTCATCTTCAAAGAATCATTAAAATGAATCGATTTCCCAAATGAACTGATTCGTATTGATTCTTTATGAATCGTTACATTCATGACTTTCAACCTCTCAAAACACAATAGATGTCTCAAGTTTTTTTCCTTGAAGCATCCTTCCATTATATTACCTTATTTATTCTTGGACATTTTGGGATTATTTGCAGATATTTTTTAACTCTTGCTGAAAAACTTTTTTAGTTAAACGGTGATGTGCAAACACTACAATCTATTGCCGTGATGTAGGAACTTTACAGTCACCAAATCAACATGCATTATTCTGAGATTCTGAGATGTACGCTTCAAAGCAGCATAGACTTCTAAGACAATCATATGCTGTTTTAGCTCTCTTGGGCCACATGAAATGTGCTTTAAAATGTTGACATTCATTCTTAATAGAACAACACTTTAAATATGTTTTGGCAAAGAGGATACTGAAATATGAATTGTTTAAATTATTATTACCCCCTCCACCTGTAAACATGTATTGTGCAACAATATGGGGGTTGTTCTTGCATTTTTCATTTAAAAATTATCCACACATTCTCTATTGGGGACAGGTCAGGACTCCAGGCAGACCAGTCCAGCACACGTTTTCCCTTAGCAATGTCTTTGTAATTTGTGCAGCAGGTGGTTTTGCATTGTCTTGTTGAAAAAATGCATGAATGTCTGTGGAAAAGATTACATCTTGAAGGCTGCATATGATCTCAATTTACATTTGTGCATTAAGTCTAAATTAAGTTTGGAAAGGATATTGACATAGCCCTGTACCATGACACACTCTGTCTTTTAGACTTAGTTCTTGATACCACTCTGAATAGTCCTTTTTGCTTTTTGAAAGGGAAGGGGGATCTGAAAACTTCTTCTGACCACAGTCCAACTCGATGCAATGCCTATATACATGGATCCCTTTTGAGTAGTAAATTTTTTAATGGCTTTTGGGAATGGCAAATCTTCATCAAGTGCTAAGATTCTGTTACAAAGCTATCCCTTGCCCATGTGGTTTTATGAGCTCTTGATAAGTGACAGTTCTTCATACTGTGGTGTACAGGTGTTTGGAGATGGCAGGTGTTTGGGCTTGCACCAATGCCTGAATCTAATTTAGATTCTGCCCAAGTCTAATTTAACTGAAAAAAGGAGGGTTGTGTCAAAAATATGCTCACAGAAACTGTTCAATTAGACAATCCACAGTACACCTATTTAACTGCATTTATAATATCAAATAAACCAGATGCCTTTCCTTACTCAACCCTCCCTATTTATCTGGGCCTGGAATCGGGACAACAATGCACTAGTTTGTGCAGCTTAGTGGCTAGACAACCTGGCTGCATGTTTTTGGAACTGAAAATTGTCTGTTTGTCTGTCTATCTTTCTATCTATATATATATACATACAATCGTGGAAAAAATATATATATTGTTTATTAGTTTTTCTCTTTTCTATTTAGGTCTATGTGCTGAAGAGCTTTTGAATGCAAAACCTGTTGTGTGCCTTTATCTGACTTAAATCTATGTAAGCCGTTCCTTCAATGTAATTCAGAACACAAACGGATGTAATTTATCAAAGGTCCAAGAGTGACACGAAACTTATTGGCAATCAAATGGCATTGTGATTGTTGCTGATGCAAAGATTGGTAGATCTGAACAGAAAACCAATCTCTACAGAATCAGTGGATGTACTTAGCATTCAGTATGCACAGTCTAAATGGACAGATGCTTAGAGGTCGGCATTATAAATCTATACTGAACTTCAAACAGAGGGAAATGTTAGTTTTTACTATCTATTTCACAAAAGTGGGGACAGCATAGAAAAAGTAAACTAAAAATGATGTGTTCCATGCACACAGTATGAACTAGGAGTATAAATCACAAGAATCGTCACAATATGATCTTACATCAATACTTTTAGCGAAAGATATGATGTAAAATTTGACATGAAGTGATTCAAAGTGATTCCAAACAATGTGATCCATTTCTATGCACTAACAAATGCAGACAAAATATAGTTTGACCATTTTGTTATTAAATGTCTTAAGAGAAGATGTGAGCCACGGATAATGCAGTTTATAACAGAATAAGTTGGCCATATAAAATCTGACCACTGGCCACGAAAAACTAAATAACTATGTGAGTCCAATAGGTGATGTCAACTGGTGGTCATGGAAAAAAGCAGCACCAAGGACAAGTAGTCTTTTATGAAGAAAGATGGTCAGAGGATCTCCAGTTTGGTAACAAATGAATTAGAACTAATTGAAATGTTTAAAAACAATGTATCTCAAATAAATATTGGATGATTTGCATATTTCTCACTCTACAGTGCATAATAGCATGAAATTGTTCAAAGGATTTCAGTGCTTTCACAGGTATTTCACAGCATTCGTGAATCCTAAAAGCCAGGAATTGTTATACCTATAAATGCCTATTTTCATAGTTTAAACACCTAGAATAGATTGTTATTCCACTTGTGACTTTGACTGAAAAGCAAAAAACAAATCACAGTGATTATGGATCGGCAGCTGTCTTAACAGCCGATCAGCGTGGCCACTGAAGCTCTGAAATAGTTGTGTTTAGTGTTGAGAGGCATTGGAACCGTGTGTTATTGTAACATACATGACTCATGCTCCTTGTTCATGAAAACCTATATGTATGTACTGTCATTCATGCAAGTGTGTGTTCTTTGGTGTTAGTAGCGTAAATTTAGCTGATTTTATGCAAATATTTATGGTCCAATTAGTTAAATATATTGTTCTTAATAATTTAGTGTTTAAATTATATATTACCATGATAAAAAAAAATTGGAGAATAAATTTCGGGGGGGTTCCTTGTGAAAATTCGAAAAAGACTATGTGGACTAATGCAACTTAAAACTTCACTGTGCAAAAAAGAAGCCTTATGTTTACCATGTCCAGAAGTGATGTCAGCAAAGAAATCTATGATGGACCATCACATAGAGGAAATGTGTTTTGTGGACAAAAATGGACCATCCATACTATTATCAGCAGCAAGTCCTTTCATGGTTTGGTTCAGGATCATTCACACTTCAGTGATGGCAGCATTCATGCAGAAAAGTAAATTGAGATCTTAAAGCCTTATATGCTGCTAACATTTCTCAACAAGGAAATACTAATCCACATGCTGCACACATTACAACGGCATGACTGTGGAAGAAGAGGGTATGGGTACTGAACTGGCCTGCCTGCATTTGTGGAGAATAATACAAAGTAGCAAATGCAGACAAATTATACCTTGGGTTTAAACTGTCTGCAGTCAAATAAAAGTCAGTAAATGTAAGGAGCATTTGTATTTTTCCTACACACATTTACTGTGCTAACATTTTCTGATTTGGGATTGTGGAACTGATTGCACATATAATGTACATTTCCTTTAATGAAAAGGAAAACTAATGGCTTCAGGAGTGACATACATTCTGTAAGAAAGAAGCTATGATATGACCGGAATAGAACTTCCTGGGTCGAGATGGTAAGATGCAGAGACGAGAAAAGGATGCAGGGACAGCAGCCAAGTGTGACCACGGTTCTCGTTTTTCTCTGAAAGCCTCTGCGGATTCCTGCTCAATGGCTGAGTTGAATACTGAACACTGCTGTGCCGCACTGCCGCTCTACCCTTCCAAGATAATAAAAAGCAACCTCTACGTTCAGGACAAAGCCATTGCCTTGCCAGATTAATAATGCCCCTTCTACGTAAACAGAAGACAAGGGGGGCTTCCAGTCACAAGCCCCATCCGTCCTGTATTAGCACTTGCAGTCCTTATGTTCAGCCACTGTGAAGAATTATTAGTAAACAGGATGACCTTTCTTAAATGCAAGCCTTCAGTTTGATGCATGAGCTCAGTCATGTGTCAACTGTGATAACTAAGTTTTTATGAGCCATAACAGTGCTGCTGTGACTCTCTCAATACAGCAGTGTAAATGATAAACCTGTGCTAGTTAATGAAGAACAGCTAGTTAAATAAAAGAATATACTAAAATGTTTGAGGGAACTATGGGAACCTATATGATCAGCAATCACCTTTTAATCCCCATTTGAACTCATACAGGTGAAAATATGCAGTCGCTCCTCAGTCGGCATTGGTAGAGGAAAGAGGAAACAACTAAGTATTTGGTATTTGGAGTATTTGGAACAGCACTCCCCTTTCTTTTTTTGCACCACAGAGTTGGGGCTGGGGCGATGTTTGGCTAGTAATGAGGTAACAACTAAATAATGATTCCAAACAGGTGATTATAATAAAAAGCAGCATCCAGGAAAAACTTTTTAAAAAATGGACACTCCAGACCGAAAATGAAAAGAATCATCAAGGTATGTTTTTGTCAGTGCCTTCGGCAAGGTCATTTACACTTCTGTGATAGCCCTAATAATGCAGAAAAGTACAATGAAATCGTAGAACATATGCTACCTTCAATACGTCTTTTTTTCACGAACGTCCATTAATTTTTCAACAAGACAAGGGCAGTTGTAGCCTAGTGGTTAAGGCACTGGACTAGTAACCGAAAGGTGAACAACGAAAAAGGTGACAATGACGACACCACACTGTTCGTAAGACATGTTTTTAGGAATAATGAGAGAAAATAAAACCTGAAACACTAAATCACTCCGAATCCCTGGTGCCAAAAGGTCTCAAGTATGATGGCAACATTACAAAATTGTAAATGCTTTACTGTCCCAATAAGAATTTATTTTATTGTTTGCATAGTTTTTGCATTGTTGTTGTTATTGCATTGTTTTTTCTGATTTGGGTTTGTACTTTACAATGCATAAACAACAATTTTACTGTGAATAATCATCACTAAAGCAAAAAAAGGTTACCCAGTCTTCCTTGTTTAAATCACTATTCATTTCTTCAGATGGACTAGCACAATTCATGCAGCTCTCTAAAATGATCTGAGGGACTTATGTTCTTCAGTTCACTTCTATAAAACCCACACTTACCACTCTGACCTGTGTTTTGCCCATTTCACAGGGGGGATTGATTCAGGTACGTTTGCTGTTTGGATAACAGACAATGTACATCAACTAAGGTAATTAATTTCCTATTCACACCTATTCTTTATTTTTTATATTTGTATAAATGTCAATGTACATTTCAAATATTTTTAATGGGCCCAAGGCACATAGAAACACTCAGATAGAAATGCTCAAGTGCATCGCAGAGTAGATCCACAAACACTCACCCAGTCACCTACAGAGCAAATTCAGTGTCTCCAGTTGACCTGGCTGCATGTTTTTGAACTGTGGGAGGAAACTAGAGCTCCCAGTGGAAACACACCAAACTCAGGAGAACAAGCAAACACCACACAACAAGGACCTTGACTTGGGAAGTTTAGGACAGGACCCCGTCTGGAGATCATGGATAAAAAATGCTGTTTTATATTTAAGATGTGCTGCTGCTTTCACATCATCATCACTTGAAAATCTTAGTCCCCTT
>JAYDZG010000004.1:13338496-13349746 GCA_034509265.1 Microcambeva bendego | reverse complement strand
TTTTTGAACTGTGGGAGGAAACTATAGCTCCCAGTGGAAACCCACCGAACTCAGGAGAACATGCAAACACCACACAACAAGGACCTTGACTTGGGAAGTTTAGGACAGGACCCCGTCTGGAGATCATGGATAAAAAAGGCTGTTTTATATTTAAGATGTGCTGCTGCTTTCACATCATCATCACTTGAAAATCTTAGTCCCCTTAAAAGTTCTTTGAATGTCCAACAAGGTGGAAATGATATGGTGCTCTCAGACACGACCGAATACCACCGCTCCCACCCTCAAAGCTTCCAATGCATGATTATGAATAACGGATGATCTTGCCTGTGTAGCGTTCTGCATCATGTGTCAAACACTTTGCAAATGTATCAATGAAAACACGAGCAAAGCCTGTGCTGCCGAGGCTTATGAGAAACAAGAATGTTTCTGTCAAAGCGTTGTCATGTTATAGGAGAGCTGAATCTTTTAAAGAGCAAGAACTGTTTTCTGTCTAACAGTGTTCAAGTTATGTAAATGAAACATTTGCTAGAAAGATCTGCTTCATTCGTTCATTGTTTTTTTTCTTCACTTTATTCTGGTTAAAGTGAGACCTGAACATATTAAACCTGACCTGATTCTTTGGACACAGGGAGAACCTGAAAACTCCACACCATTCTGCCCAAACCGGGAATCTAACCCAGGTCCATCCGGCTGTGAGGAAACAGCCTTCACCACTGCACAAACCTGCCAGTTATAGTTGTAGCAGCAGCAGTAGTACTAGTAATAATCGTATTAATAGTACTAGCAGAAGTACTAGTAGTAGTAGTAGTATAAGTGGTACTAATAGAGAAATAAGTATTGGTAGTATTAGTAGTATTGGTAGTAGAGATAATAGTGGTAGTAAAAGTAGAAGTAGTGTTAATAATAAAAAAGATGTTGGTAGTAGTAGAAGAGATGATAGTATGAGCAGTAGTAATAGTAGCTGTGATAATAGTATTAGTACTAGGTCCAACAGCATTACCCACTGCACAAACATCCAAATAATATTTACTGTAGTAAATGTAGCAGTAATAGTAGTATTCAAAGTAGTGGTAGTAGAAGTAACTTTAATAGTAGTAGAAGTGGTGTTGTAGTGTGTTAATATATGATTTTTGTACTGTTTATTGTATTTTGTCTTGGTTTGAAGCTAAACTAAATCTTGGAAACAACTGTAGGCTACAGTAGTACAAAGACTTAAATCACATGTCAACACTTAAGCAATTAATAATAGATGAATAAGGCTTGAAGTCATTACATTAGACATGTCAATAGGTGTAGCAGTAGTAGAAGTAACTGCTAAAAAGCCAACACAATTGGAAAAAATAAAAATAAATTGAGTGAACAAATAAAACTGTTAAACTTGTGACTTTACACGACACATTTACGTGTTACCAATATGACATAATGTCAATATGAGACATCAGGGAGCACAGAACTGTACGAGTGTTCCCAGCAGTGACTGAAGAAATATTACAGAGGGGCTTTGGTCTGTACTTGGCTTTGACCTTATCTCAGAGTCTCAGGAGCCATCAAGAAAATGGAATGACTAGGATTGTTGTGAAAGCACATGACCTCAATGTCGAACTCTGAAGATATATTGTCTGTAGGGAGACCAGAAAAGTTACAAAATAGTTTGAACAAGGTAGGTTGTACTTTGAGTAAAATAATCCTTTCATGTCCCAAACTTCTGTTGAAATCTTACACATGGATTAAAGAAATTGAGGGGGGGGAGGATCTATCAAAAAATTGTCTTGTGGATTTAACCTATGGGAGGAACAGTGGCAACAAACTGTCTAGACACGTGTCCTGCCAATGGATCACTCTGAATAGCACACTCAAGCGTGAATCTTGTGGCTTTTCATGCTTAAGTTCACAATACCCCGAGCGCTTGAACCTCTTCAAAGCAGCCGAGCAGAACAGAAAGATTAAGAAGAAAATATTAATTATGTGACCTGAAATTATAACAAGGTGTGGGGTAGTGTAGGGTGTTCCAATTTCATGCAATTTTTTTTGTATGAAAACCTACCTAAAACATTTAGCCTCATTGAATTCTAACCAATGGGATTGGAATTAAAATCTCTATGTGTACTAAAAATTGTCACTTATGAGCCCCATTTGGCAAATAAAAACACTTGTCTTTACAGTTTAAAAAGGAACAGTATTTTTTATTCATTTGAAAAAAATTCCGTTCGTGGCTATGCATTCGTCTGCCACATGGACAAGGTATGAACAGAAACAAAAAAGACAGGCTCTTAGGAGATAACAATCAGAACTAATAAACAGCTAATAAACAGAACTAAGAGAGAACTAACAGAGAACTAACAAACAAACCAAACAGACAAGAGCAAGAAAAATCTAATTCCAAATCAAATGATGTTCAGGAGCAAAACAGTCTCCCCTGTGTCCTCCACAGCTGCATTTTCATATTCCTGGGGAGGCTTAGACCGAGACCTATCACAAATGGGCATCGGTTTGAGTCTAGCATTCTCTCTGGTCTTTGAATTCGTGACAAGCATATTGTTTTCGTGCAGCCTATGCGTGTCATTGATTGGATTTAATATCACAATATTGTACTCATAATGTATGTTTATATGTAATATGAAAGTATGAATATACCTTTTTGTAATTTCTGAACAAATTGGCTTTTTTTATTGTTTCAATAATGTTGACCACAACTGTATGTTAGGATAGCAGAAGATGTTAACTCACCAAATAAGATGTTAATATGATCTAAAACAATGCAGCATATTGTCCCAGCCAGCCTGATTTTAATATATTTAAATAGGTTATTTAAAACATTCAGCTGTATTATAAAAGCAATATTTTAACACTGAAGTGTTACAAGAGTAAGCTAATGTATTTTAGCAGTAGTGCTAACTATAATGGCATTTAATTAACACAATACTAGGACCTTAACACAATACAGGGACATACACCTTTATGTTGTAGAAGCCTTCACAAGATAAATGAGCCAATTGAACAATTTATAAATGCATTCCATCTGGATGTGGAAAACGTGTAATAAGATGCTGTCTTATAAGAATTATGCTGTTGGCTTGCTCACTGATTCATTCATCCTGTCACTCTTACAGGTGATATCATTTATATCTGTTAGATTTTTCTCAGCAGCTTTTACTTTCACTTAGATCAGCTGTGTCCAAACATTTTTTTAAAGGAGCCATATTAGATAATGTGAAAGTGCACAAGGGCCAACAGCCCCTGACAACATAAGTTTAAGCAATAAAGGGTGCATATAAATATTCTGTTATTTAAAATTATTCATATATAGTTATTTATAATATTCATTTATCTTTGCTGCAAACAATGATTTAACAAAATGTAAGCTTTCAGATGAACACATCAGCATGCATACGCTACCCCATACACAATACCCCATAAGTAGAAAAACAATTGGAATTTTTGCAAATTTATTAAAAATAAAAAAGTTTTTAAAAATCACATGTACTTAAGTATTCACAGCATTTTCCATGACAACAATAACAAATCAGTGGCTTCAAGATAACTCTGTGTTCTCCAGAGGTGGTCCAGCCAGAGAACATCTCTGGAGAGATCTGTAAATGGCTGTGCACCAACACTCACCGTGCAACTTGATTGAGCTTGAGAGGTTCTGCAAAGAAGAATGGGAAAACCAGTCCAAAAATAGGTAAGCCAGGCTTGTAGCATCATACTCAAAAACATTGAGGCTGTGATTGCTGCCAAACGTGTTTCAATGAAGTTTTACTTATGTACATGTAATTTTTTAATACATTTGCAAAAATTCCAAACAATCTTTTTTTTTATTTTGTCATTATGACATATTGTGTGTAGAATCCATGTAGGGAAAAAATGTTGTGCTGTGAATACTTGTGATGCTTATTAGATAGATAGATTAGATTGATTGATTAGATGGATAGATGGATGGATGGATAAAAAGTATTTAGTCAGCCACTGATTGAGCAAGTTCTCCTACTTAGAAAGATGAGAGAGGTCTGTAATTTTCATCATAGGTACACTTCAACTGTGAGAGGCAAAATGAGAAAAACAATCCAGGAAATCACATTGTTGGATTTTTAAAAATTTTATTTGTAAATTATGGAGTAAAATAGGGATGTGGTCACCCACAAACAAGCAAGATTTCTGGCTCTCATAGACCTGTAACTTCTTCTTTAAGAAGCTCTTCTGTCCTCCACGCGTTACCTGTATTAATGGCACCTGTTTGACCTTGTTGTCTGTATAAAAGTCCCCTGTCCACGACTTCAAACTCAAAGAGCTGTCGAAGGACACCAGGAAGAAAATTGTAGTCCTGCACCAGGTGAATATACAATAGGATATGTAGATGAAAACCAGCCTATCTGGCAACAATGTACACTTGCTTATTTATAAGTACTTTGTGTGATTAAATGATTGTTAAATTAATTCATTTTAAAATATAAACCTGTGTTCAATCCTCTGAAAAAACCTCTGTGACCCCGGGCCGGTTGGGAACCAATGATTTTTTTTTTTTTTTACATCATACAGCATATGTAGCACCCTCCCTCTCGCTCTCTCTCTCACACACACACACACACACACACACACACTGGATTACATACCATGGCCTAAGCACCCTGTTTCACTTTTGTTGTAAGATTTTGATGATTTTGCTTAAGTCAAAGTTGGTTCTATGCTTCACTGTTGACATCTGGGAAATTAAGCTCTTAAAAGCAGTAAATAAAGCACTAAAGCTTTCTTGCCTGTTGTATTAAAAAGGTTATTTACTTCAGGGTTTAATAAACAGTTTGTGAATTACATAGGCAATGAATTGCTTCTTTATTGCATATGTTTCAGTACACAGTTCTGTGAGAAAGTATTTGCCCCTTATATATTTCTTATGTTTTTGCACATTTGTCAAATTTAAGTGTTTCAGATGATCAAACTAATTTGAATATCAGACAACGAGAACCTCAGTAAATACAAAAAGCAGTTTTTATTTAAGGGAAAAAAGAAAACATGAAACAGTGGTGAACCTTTCAAGGAGTGGTTAGCCTACCAAAATTACTCTACTAGCTCACCGACGACTCATCCAGGAGGGCACAAAAGAACCTAGAACAACTAAAGAGCTGCGGGCATCACTTGTTCATGATTCTTCAATAAGAAAGAGACGAAAATGGAATATAATAGTTCCAAGATTAAACCCACTGCTAAAAGAAAAGAATACATAGTCTCACATTGGCCAAAAAACATTCTGTTGAAAATGGACTGATGAGACAGTGGATAATCTTGGAAGGTGTGCATCCCATTACATCTGACATAAAAATAACGCAGAATTTCAAAAAAAGAGCATCCAATGACCAAAGCATACCAGCAAGTCAACCTCTGAATGGCTAAAAAATCTGAAGCTTTTGGAGAGACCGAGTCAAAGTTCGGACTTGAATTCGATTAAGATGCTGTGGCATGATATTACACAGGCTGCTCATGCTCAAAAAACCTCCACAGGGGCTTTAATTAAAACAATTCTTCAATAAAGAGTTGGCTAAAATTCCTCCACAGAGACGTGAAAGACTATTTGCCAGCTATCCAACTTCAGTGGAAATTCCTAAAGACAAGTAGTGTGTGTGGCCTCCACATACTTGTATGACCTCCATACATTGCCTGGGCATGCTGCTGATGAGATGGCAGGTGTTCTCCTTAGAGATCACCTCCCAGACCTGGATTAAAGCATCAGTCAACTCCTGGACAGTCTGTGGTGCAATGTGGCATTGGTGGATGGAACGAGACATGATATCCCAGATGTGCTCTGGATACAGGTCTGGGAAACAAGCAGGCCAGTCCAGAGCACCAAAGCCTTCATCATGCAGGAACTGCTGACACACTTCAGCCACAGGGCCCGCTGCACCAGCATATGGTCTCACAATGGGTCTGAGGATCTCATCCCAATGAAACCAATGAACTTAAATACATTTTATGTTTCCAGCTAGTATGAGAAAGGCAGTTTCTTCTTAATCCATGACTGTGCACAGAGCAAGGGACTTAGACATGGATGTATCTAATGACAATTGTATATCTCACTCGGTCTAAATTGGCACAAACTGCTACATCAATTACCTTCCATATAATACATAGCACTATCAATGAACAGCAGGAAGGTCCGGGGTTCGATTCCCAGGTGGGGTGCTCTGGGTCCTTTCTGTGTGGTATTTGCATTTCTACCTGTGCTCGTGTGGGGTTTCACAGAGAGCTCTGGTTTCCTCCCACAGTCCAAAAACATGTTAAATTTATCATAAAAAAGTACCTAATAAGGCTAAAACAAGTAGTCTTGAAAGTCTGTTAGCCATAATGTGTGTCACATACTACAAGGGTCCCCAACCATTGGTCATTTATTACCAAGCTGCACCGTAAGAATAAATAATAAGCTATCGCTATATCAGCAATAATAACAATGCTTTATTGTCTGTAGTTACCCATAGGTGGAAAAGGCATCTCATTAGAGAGCTCATTTTTGAGCAGTATTCTTTGAAACCTATTGCCCCTGTCAGGTTATTTATTTTTAAAATGCAACATCATTTGCCTATCATGTGCCTTTTTGTATGAATTTTGGCATATTTAAAATAAGTTTGTGGTCAAAATGGTACGATCTGGCAACCTTGGCTGTGAAAACAAAAGTTGTAAGCACGTTTTCCTGAATGACTCAATGCGTAAATCAGATGACAATACTACATTTTATTTTTTAAGTTACATCCAAAGTCAGAATCTGATAAATATTTTTTCTTATAATTCTAAAAAATGTTTTATTTTATTCAAGTAACGTTAGTTTTATTAAGCTTTAATATTAGTTATACAGTTTAATATTTGACCACGTGGGTGCTTAGCCACTAGGATGCAAAAATGGTTGGGTAGCGCTGACATACTTTAACTGTCAGCTCATAAGTATTCACAGATACTTTAAAATGATTGTGGAATGTCTAAGAGTCTGTTATGAACACACAGTGTAAAATGTGTTAGTGTAATCTGCATACAGTATTTTTTTAAATACATTTCCAAGATAGCTAAAAAGCTAGCATCCCTTTTCAATTTGTTTTAACTGCTACTGATAAGTCAAGGGCAAAGATGTTTATGCATGAGGAGAAAAGAATCAATTTAAATGAGAGTGGGTTGTAGTTACAGCTCAGTGGATTTAATGACTGTTTGTGGCATCTAATGGAATTCAGTATGTGAAGTGAATCCTGAGGATTTTGGTAAATAAACAAATCAGATTTTCCTTTAAATCTGTGACACAATTAGTTATGTAAAACCAGATTTGTATTAAATCATACAGCAGTGGTTCCCAGGTTTTTTATTAAATTTAGTCTAATAATTGTTTTACCAATAATTTATTTGAAATTAATTCATTTTACAATTATTAAATCATAAAAAGTTCTCCATGACACATACACTTATTTAATTACTGAAACTCCAGAAGTTGTGTAGGTGTAGGTACTATGTACAGTGTTGCCAGACTGGGCCAGTCTTATCATAAATTATGCATTTTAAAAATCTAAAACAATATATCCTTTATAATTTGTAATTACTGATGTGTACATTATAACATATAAATCAATAAATAAATAAATGATTGCATTTTTTTTAACAATACACCATTTAAACCACCATGGTCAACATTTTGCTTTTGTTGTTTTTTTATGTTTTTTCATTCATTTTGGCACATTTGGTAAAAGGTTATGGCCTGAAACCACTATTGCAATCTGGCAACCCTGGCTGTATAAACAAAAGTTGTGTACATCAGTAAATATTACATTTTGTTTTAAAGCTTGTTCTAAAGTACGAGTCTTTTTAAAGAAAGTCATTTTAAATAAAATTATCCGGTCTAAGTGCAGTTTTTTCTGCAATTTGGGACGCAGCCCTTGGCTTTTTTGCGACACCGGCCCACAGTGCAATCAAGTAGCGCAAAATAAAACTTTTCTGTGAAAAACACTGTGAGTTGTATATAGGTGCATGGATGAAATGATTCCTCGAGGCGAAAAATTTGCCTCAATGTATTTTTGTAATCAAATTACTCGAGTTACTCTAGGAATCGTTTAAGCATTATTCGAGACCCATAAAAGGTTGGGAATTGGTGACAGCATTTTTTTTTTCATTTCAAAAAAATCTCTGAATAATTGTACATTGTTTAAAGGAAATCATTTATTCATGGATCATGTTAACTGAAAATTACATCTTAGATAACTTATTATTTTGGTCAGTTTCTTTGCTTAGACCTTATATATCCCTGAGATTATTTTGATATATAGCAGAATGCACATGGGATTTTTTTTTAATTTCACACGCTGCTTCAGATCAGTGATGGAATGAATCCTGGGATTGGAGTTAAATGTGTTACATAAATGTATGAGAACACACACTGCATACTTATACCAACTCATTCATCGCTTTAACAGAGCAGAGCAACATACGACCTGTTTACACTCCAGGTAATTACTTCAGTACCATTGCTGAAAATGTTCTCATGTCAATCTTTTTCTTTATTTACAAGGTTAATGTACAATGTTTACACTGCATGTATGTAATTTTAACATAGTAATTAGGTGGGTGTACATGGCCCATACCTTTCTGCTATGAATGAGAACCATAAACTTTCTTTAGATGTGGGTCATTTAATGAAGGCCATTCAATTGGTCATCAAAGATCTCTCGTTGGAGTTGCTCTGAGAAGTAAGTATTGCACGGCCAGGTTAATATGAGACATAGGATTGTCCTATAGCTACCTAGCCCCTAGAATGCATAAACCACTAGCCTGGATCAGTAGGTTGTGTCAGGTAGAGCCGTTGTTGCATTGACCCTGCGCAAAAATGTTCTGGGACTGGGTGAGCTAATTCTTTCTGTGGTCAGTGTCCATGTCATACTTTACAAATATATGGTCCATACCATAGAAAATAATCAGACAGTGGCAACCATGTACTGTAGATAATAATTGCGTGAAACAGATGCCAAGACCCAGAAGCAAAGCTAATACAGGGCTAGCCGGAGTGCTGTCTTAATGTCAGCATAAAGGTGAACATGACTTATGGGTTTGCGCCTATCATTACAATCTCCCCCACTCGCTCTCTCACATGCCAACTCTCATTTATGCATATGTTGGCATGTGCTCATTAATCACAATTGTGGATCCATCGTTATGTAGGAGGATGCATGATTCTTCTCACAGCAACAAGGAATAATGTAAGTCATATAAAATTGAAACCCTGGCTGTTGCGCTCCAAATCTCAGCTCTTTATTTCTCCCCAAAGCTTTAATAATGTTGTCATTAGTCCTATTATCATAATTATGCAGGTAATTACTGAATATTTATCTTCACCTGAGGTTTTTTTTACCTGATCTAATTACCTGAATATGATTTTTAAAATGATGTGTATAATAACTTTGTCTCAGAGTCAGTATGTGCCAGTGCCCTCTCTCTGGGTGCCATGCTTTTGTGATTGGTCTCCTACTAGTCATCCAGAGACCTATAATACTCACAAAAAATTAGGGGATATTCGGCCTTTGGTCTAAATATACAGAAAATGTGTCATGTGTCCTTGAGCATTAATTACAGCTTGACAATGACATTTCATCCTGTTCACAAGTTGACTTACTGTCTGGTGAGGCACTTGAAGGTGGTCATTGAGGTTCTGGGTTACAGAGTTACAAACTTGTGCAGGGCACTCCATTTGAAGTACCTCAGTGTCCAGCAGCCGTTCCCTAATGATGCGACCAGAATGAGCTGGAACATTGTCGTCTATGAAAATGAAAGGCATAATGATTGGATTAAGGATGTTGTTCAAGTAGTATGGGTGTGTCAATGAACCATTCACCAAGTGTAGAGCAGTTCTGTATTAACTAGACACACCTGCCTGCACTGTAATGCCACCCCCAAAGGCAACTAGTGGAGATGCAAAGCGCTCTCCTTGACATCACCAATATCATTGGCGGCCATCATTTCTGCTCAGCGTGAATTGACTTTCACACTGAGGCCCACTGGTCCCTCGTCCAGTAAATGCACCCTGGGTCCCTGGATGATGCCTGTGTCTAATGATATGGTCAGGTACCCTTGCAGGTTGTCTAGCACGCAGACCATGCGGATGTAAATGATTTCGAATGGTCTGAATTGACACTTGGGTGCCTCCCACCTCCCTTAAATTAAGCCGTTTTGATAATGTCATTAAACCAGCACTTGCATTAATAATCCACTGGGCTTCACCCAGTCTCCTTGTGTGTTTTTTTTTATTTATCATTTTTATTTATCATTTAAATAAAATCAGTTATAGTAATAGGATGCATAGGTCTGTAGTTGGATAGGGCAGAGCTGTCAGAACTGCCAGATTGAGAGGATGAAAAGTGATGTGTTTGCAAACGGTGCCACACCGCCCCTGATACGAAGGCATATAAAATCTGTGAGACGGCTTCTCTGAGCTGTGTAAGGATGATGGTGGCAGCTGCTTTCCACACATTCATTTCTGCTTTTTCTTCTTCCATCTCGTTCAGCTTGCTGTGTCGCTGTAGCCCAGGGAACACCAATAATCACATGATGATTAATTTCTCCTCTCACAACTGCAATCTCCAAACATCTACAAGTCCTTGGTCAGCATAAATCACTGAATTTTGAAGATTTTCTTTAGCTTATTTCTGTCACATTAAGTACTAATGAGTACTTAGTACCTCTGACATGGACCTGTTATATTTAATCTTAATTATTTATAATTTTTTAAAATGGCACTTGCTGGGTTGCAAGATACAAGATTTTACAGCCAAGTTTATTTATATGAGGATACAATTTTTATTTGCATTATTCATTTATTTGTGCAAATTAATATAATATCTTAAAATTGCATTTCAGTTTTTTATACTATCAGGGAAATGTGCAGCTTAGTTTTGCACAAATACAGTATTTTGGAAGCTGGGGTCAGAGTGCAGGGTCAACCATCACCCCTGGAGCAGACAGGGTTAAGGGCCTTGCTCAAGGACCCAACAGTGTCTTCCTAGGAGAGCCTGGATTTGATCTTCCGGTTGATAGCCCAAAGCTTTACCCACTAGGCTACCACCATGCCATCAACATTATTATTATTATTATTATTATTATTATTATTTTGACAATGGTTAACAATAATAATAATAATAACCAGTATATAAATAAAGGTATATACAAATATACATTTATATTAAAATGGAGTATAAAATATTAAAAACTACAAAATTTACTATGCCAAATATAAAGTGACCA
>JAYDZG010000004.1:13255811-13267790 GCA_034509265.1 Microcambeva bendego | reverse complement strand
TGGTACTGACTGGATTCAATTGGAGCAATTGAGACTTAAGGACCTTTTTAGGGGCTCAACCAAGGCAGCTTTTACTTGATGGGGCTTGAATTCGCAATTACTTGTCAAATACCTTTACCCCCTTACCTACCTCTTCCCATCTACCACAATGTTAATGTTATGCTGAAAGAGGTTGCTTATTTTAAATTGCCTCAAACAGTGGCTCGAATTCTCAAAACTCAAAACTTTGTCAACACAGCATGTGTGTATGTGAAGTATCTCACTTCACAAGCTAGCTAATATTTACTGATGCAAATATCTTCTTAAAAGGTTTTCAGCATTTTTATTCAAGTTCAACAATGATAGAAAGCAGCAAATCCCAGCCAAGGCAAAATGATTTAAACCTTATTAAACCCACAGTACAAAAACTCTCACTGTCCAACTGTAGGTGACTACACCTTCCTAGTTTAATTTATAGGTTAAAACCTACCATCTGTCTTATAGTATTATAGTAAGTTCAGCAATGGTATCTAGTTTGATGCTATTACTTTCTAATGGTCCAGACAGATCTTACATCTCTACATTAGTACATCAGTCCAGTCACTGCAATTTACCCTGCTTCGCTGGCTTTCTCTGCGAAGACGTTGTGATTGGGTTATCTCTGCTTTCTGTGGATATCATGAATAAGGTTTATTGCTCTTTTATTGTTGGGACCGTTAAGGTTTGCACACCAGCTGCTGCTTCTGTCTGGCTATATAACCCAACCTAATGTACCTCCCCCACAGAAAACAAACAGAAGACAAGAAAAACATTATAACCACCAGGGAATTCTGTTTTACTTTGTTTTCCTGAACGCATTGTTGTAACATCATAATAAAATCAGATTGCGGTTAAAGGTACACATATGCACTTTCAGTTAGGAGAACATTTGTCTGGTAAACCATTTGTGACAGTGTCATTGATGATCTATAAAATTACATGCTGGGAATGCTGCATCAGTCTTGTTTGGTATTAGATTGATTAAAAGCTCCTATTTTAACCACCATACACAAAGATCAGTATACCATCATTGAATGTTTGACTATGTGCATAGTAATCCAAAGGCTTCTCGAATGGATCCATGCAAGCAATTGGTGGTGTCTGGATTCACATAGACACCAACATATTCAAACGTTTACTTTCAAGCATTACATGCATCTTGGCTTATCTTAATTAAATTGCGCTACAATGTGTTAATATAATTCTGTATATTCTAACACAGTCTACAAAAAGCATGATCCAAGTTTTTTTTATTGTACTGAAACCCCATCTCCATGGCAGCCATAAAAGCCTTCCTAGGAAGGTTTCCTTTGTTGTCATGCATCCAGAGTTTGTTACTGAAGCTCATTAATAAAAAACTATTTAGTTGAAAAAGGCCAACCTTTTTAAAAACTAGATTGTGACTGAAAGGTAAGTTAAAAATTGTCAAATCACAAAAGTATGGACCCCCTGTTATATATAGTTCGATGAAAGTACGCTTTTTGACAAGAAACACTGACTGAGTTTGGTGAAAAAAGAAGGGATGTGACACTCAAAATAACCTGAGGCCCAATGTTAAGAATGATGAAGATGCTGTTATGTTGTGGAGCTGTTTTTGTTTAATGGTACAGGGAGCCTCATGAAATACTAGAACATTTTAAATCAAAGTCTTGCCAGTGCTTGGTAAGAAACTAAAGATATCTTCAGGTTGGACAGTGATCCAACATGTGACCAGATTGACACATTACTTGTATACCAGACACAAATCAGCTAAAGATGAGCATACACAATTGAGAACCCAGAACAGTTTTATAATGTATAGATGTTTCAAAAGACGTATAAAAGTATTAAACGGATGCGTGCCAACAACTGTGGCAGGTGTGCTTTCAAATTTTTACTGTTTAACACATCTTTACATAGAGTGCCAATAATTGTAAAGAGGACAGTAAAGCGGATGTGTTTTAAACTAGTCATTAAATATGTCCATGTTCTTGTAAATGTGGTTTTAAGTGGTAATTCCAGAAAACATTTGTAATGTTTGTGATCTGGCCTCTTAGTCTGTGCTGATGTACATAAACTTGTGGACAGTTTTCCCGGTGTTTATGTTGTCTTTAATTCATTATAAAATGCTAAAAACTGATAGCTACTAAACACTACAGAAGACCAGTTGGCCAGAATACTTTTGACAACGAAGCACAGTTCAGTGGGGTAGTGATAGCATCACGGTTACTTGATAGTGTTTTCCTGTTACTTCCAGAAACACTCTGAAAGGCAGAAACATAACCTGCACATGGTACATGAAACAGTTTAACTCATTTAATACAAAAGGGGACTGCTCAGTACATGGGTGTAATTTTTGACAGCCAGCTGTCATTAGCCGTCCATGAGAACTGAGAGCAGCAAGTGTTTAATTTGTTGTGTTTTCATTGTACTCTGCTGGGTTGAGTCTAAGGGACACAAAATAATTATTTTTTTACTTACTGGGCGGTTAAAGTCTTTGTGATCAATACATCATCCACAAATCACTTTAAATATGATGTTTGCTTGTTCTTGTTTTATTTAATAAAAAAATAAATGCAACTTCTATCATATTACATTATAAGAACATGAACATTAACATGTGAGAGTAATCTGTGTGGTCCATGTGGTCAACTGCATTGTAGATAATGCAATCTATTGATCGCTTTACTAAACTTTGCTGACCTAAATGTCGAATGATACTTGAAACTCGTTGGTCTGCAGTATTTGTTAAAGCAAACTGTTGAATGTCAACAACAGGTGATCACATTTCATTTAAAACAAAGAGTCTATATGATTGTCCCACAAAATTATGCAGTCAAGTTTCAAATATAACAAAAAGGTTGACTTGTTAATTTATTTTTTCTTGTTTTATGGTTCCTTAAAGTGCAGCTTAGAATGTTTGAAAAACATTCACATTCGCCCGCAATTACGTTAATATAGACGTAAGAAATGTCTTGCTGCTATATGGCTAAAATTAGAGCATTAGAAGACACATTATTATGTTGTTCTAGACATATCATCATCACACCTTGGCAAAAACCGAATTCATTTCTTCCCAAGTCATCTTTTATTGTAATATCCATGATGCTGTTAAATCCATGTATCATACATTATAATAAAAATATAGTTTCAAATAATTGTAAAGGAATAACAATTTAGCATTTGTCAAAACTCAAATTAACGTAAAGGCTGTTAATTTGAATATCTCTCTATGTCAAGTTTTACATAGATTTCTATCTGCTTTGTTCTTGATTCATTTTGTTCTGTTTGGAGCTGCACACAGCGCAGGCTGAACAGCTGTCAGTAGTGTTTGTTTGGCTCTGATAAATACGAAAGGTAATGACAGATGAGTGCAACGCATTTACGACATCCTAAGACCTGGAAAACCACACTTACAAGCAAACTGAAGTTACTAAACACATGTAATGTTAAACTGTTGAGTGACTGGTGTCACTAACTGTAAGGAAATTAGAGCTGTATTGTTTTTCACCAGCTATCCTATCTTTTAACCCATGTGATAGACCAAGAAGGTGTTGTAAGAAATAAATTATAGTGGTGTACTGCTTTTAAAAGTTTATTCAACATACTACAAAGAATTAAATATCACACCAAACCAACCCTCAACCCTATTGAATGTAGAATATGAAAAATGTGATTTGCTTCATAGCATAAGCTAGTTCACTATAACGATGTAATTAAGTATTAAATATTTCAATTGCCCTTTAAAAATATTTTATTCAGTGATGCATTGGAACTTTTTACACAAATCATTCAGCATAGAATATAGAATACTTTCGAATTTATGAACACTGACCAGGCCATTGGCCTGCTATGGAAACTGTTCATTAAGATTTAGTGGCCTACTGCTTTGTAACTAAGCATTTTTTTATTCTTAGATATTACTACATGAATCACTACTTATCAACATAAACAGTGTAACGGTATTTGTGGAATTCATGTTTCTTTTCATACTTAAATCTTTGATTGACCCATTATGTATTAATTTGGAGATTCATTACTTTATGTTGAAAATTAAGGCTCCTTATATTTATGCTATTTTTATTTATATTTATTAAATAAATATGCTGATTAATATCATTTTCATGTATGTTTTAATAAAATGTATATCTAACCAGATAGGTATTGTTTCTGAAAGAAACAGTATGTTCAATACAATAGTAATTCTGAAAAAAAATGTATATACTTTAAATACCCTTATCTAACCTTATACTATGTATTAATTCATAAATAAATGTGTATATTTAACTGATTAGAATTCACAGTGGAATTAAATGTAACGTACAATGTCTTTCGATACAATGTCTTTCGATATAACCCTGGTGGTAACTGAAATTACCCAGGGGGATACCAACAATTTAACTGCCCGGAATAATATAAAAGGGGAGGTGGAGGGGGTGTAATCCTATAGGTCTTGGGCTGACAGAACCAAAGGGGATTCACATAATATGCAGGTCACCTTGACAAAAAATCTTAAAATTCTATTGTTTCTTTGAACACTACATTAATTCAACAACTGATTTTAACATCATGTCTTACACTTTGGTGATGATCATGACAACTACTTTAAAATTATCATTTTTTTAGTTTGCAATTGTAAACAGAAATAAACTGATAATTTTGAAGTAATGTCTTATGTTTATGTATATATGTATGGATGGATAGATGGATGGATGGATCTATCTATGTATATATGTATCTACGTATGTATATATAGCAGTGTTTTTATTCTATTAACTAGATAAAAACAGCACTGCTCATTTTGGTCAAACACATACCCATACATTTTTAACTAAAACAAACTAATAATTTTGAAGTTCATTCAATATTCTATGAATAATATTTGTTTAGGGGGGCATGAAATTCTACTTTTGTCACTGAAGCTGTCTTGATTAAAATGTTGATAATATAGCACATGGGTTTAATGGAGGAGGACGTGGAGGATTATATATATATAAAATCGTACAGGGAGGGGTGGAGGAGAGAATAAGGAAAGGCAGTATTGAGGAGGGGGAGCTGGTGGGAGGGGTGAAGCTCTGCAGAAGAAGGGAGGCAGGGAGGCAGGGACTGAGGACAGGAGGGAGACTCGGAAAGGTGCAGGCGAGTACACAGGCTGCGCTGTAGACGGATAAGGAGGACTAACTCTTTCACACCGGTGGAGGTTAGTAACATCGTTGCATGCTTTAACGTGCATCTCTTATCTCATACCGTGCAGAATTGTAGTGGCGGTGATGGGTTAGCGCTGAGGGCAGGGGTGTGCGGGATAAAACGGGATGTTGCTCCTTGCTACACAGAGTGAGATGGAAAACAAATGAGTGAATGTGCGAGTCGCCTGTTTAGGGGAGCATCGGGTTTCATGCAGGAGCAAGAAGATACATGGATGCAGCTGCAGTGAGGGAGAATAGATCAGTAGGCGGTGATACTACCAAGGCTCGGTCTGTTTCTATGATGCGTCCGCCGGTGAAGCAATGATCGTCCGTGGCACCCATCTATACGATGCCCTAACTAAACGTGGGCTAGGATTTACATTCAACATCTTCAATAATTGATGTGCGCGCGCGTCCATCCTGCATTCGCTTTGAAGCAACAATGTCACATTGTCTGCCTTTGAAGTTTGGAAAGGCGTAATCAGAATCGATGTGATTAGTTAAGCCCAACCTGCTATCCGATCTGATCTTGACACACGTGCGTGAAATAGATGACAACCCGCAAACCCTGTTATTTTAGGATTGTCCTGTTGCAGTTATATTAGTTCTTTATGGGGCTATGTACGTTCTGTTTCAAACACCCATTGACAGTCCCGAGGCCAGGAGATGATAACATGCCTTTTTAGTCCTGCACATCCTGCAGGTGATTTTGTAGAGTAAGGTGGCAGTCAAAGCCCCTCCTGTCAAGCTGTGATTAATGTGCTGTATGTTGCATTCACCTTTTGGTCAATCCGTGAAGGACCTATACACTACATGCTCTGTAATCACAGTAATAATAATGGGAGGCAACATTTAGGCATTAAGACGTACATAAACCTACATCTTATTCGTGAGTGCTTTAGTGAAGTGTTTAAAATCACCAAACCAGATAGTCCTGCTAGAACTTTTAGTATTTATAAATCAGAGCCCGCAATAATGTATATCACACATCAACACCCCCCCAGTCCATCATACTTTAACTGCATATATTTTGATTTATTAAGCATGTTCATATACAAAAACTGTTTTCAAAATTCCTAAATTAAGTTCATGCCGTTACCGTGACACTAGTTGTTTATGGGACTATGCACATTCTGTTTCACACACCCTATTCACAGTCCTTAGGCCAGAAAATAATAATAGGTTGTTGTAGTGTTTTAGTACATCCTGCAAGTTATATTGGCAGTCAGGGCTACTCCTGTCAGATAGGACTGAAGCTGTGATTAATGTGCTGCATGTTGCATTCACCCTTTGGTCAATCCATGAAGGTTAGGAAGGACTTATACACTACATGAAAAGTATTCAAATTGAAATAAAATTAAGAAGATGACAATTTTGAAATAATGACCTTTTCATTTTGCCGTGCCCATTAGGGCTTACCACGACGAATCATGATCCACATTATTGATTTGGCATAGTTTTTACACAGGATGCCCTACTTAACACAACCCTGCTTATTTACCCAGGGTTGGGATCGGCTCTGGCTGCTAGTGAAACAACAGGTGCAATGTTTACTACTTAGATAGCAAGAATCGAGCAGAGATTCTAATTTGAAAAGTAAGTTTCTCTGTGAATTATGTCAATAACTTACTGACAAAAATGTATTTACCTGCATTAAAACTCATGACTACAAATCTGACCAAACGGGAATGAATTTGTCAGCTATAATCTAATATTGTGCTGTGTATGGCAGATGAAGAATGGCTTCTATGCGTGTCAAAGTCCTCAACCAAGGCCTAGCAGCAGGGAGGAAATCAAGTACTAAATTATTCATATATAAATGAAAAATAACCCAGCCAGGATGTGCTGTGAGCTTTTCATGATTTACAATTTTCTCCCTTATATATATACTTTCACCAGAGGGCTTAAGAGCTTCACAAAGCTTGCTGGTGTGGTATAAACAGGTCAGCAGGTACTACACTCTTAGAAAAGCTCTTTGTCTTCATGTACTTCTACATAGTTTTCAACCCAGTGCTAACCCAAAACAGATATCAAGGAAATTCAGATGCCTTTCTGCAGACTTTTTCTGCATTATATTGTGTAATATATATTATATTACATTTTTTTTGTTTGTTTCTGGTGATTTTGGTCCTAACTATGAACTATCTGCATACATTAAATACAGTAAATGGTATTGTCAAAAATAATCTGACATTCTCCTATTGTCAGATATAACATATAGCACTACCACCAAAACAATTTATTGCTTTTTAATTTACTTCAAGTGTGTAAACATGTAAGTGTATTTGTAGCTATGTGTTTGTATGTAAGTGCATGCGTATATAGAAAGTAAATACACCCCAAATTAGAAAAAAATCAAACAGTATGAAAACAAGTGAAAAAAAGATATTTCGTGTTTTTCTGGTCAAATTAATTTCAGCTGTTAATATTAAGAATATAACGGTGAACCACAAGGCAGGTAATAATCGAATCAGTAATTCATGTCAAAGGAATCAGTATTCACTTTAAACAGCAAAAGGCAGTGGTGCTATTCAACTCACCTGGTTGATGTCACTTGCTGTGTTGCCAGACACAGGTATCTTCTAGCCAAATTTATTTATGTGAGGATACTTTTTCAATTGTGTTATTTATTTATTAATATTACATGGGATTTGTTTATGTACAACTTAATTTCAGTTTTTTTTTAACAAAAATGACAAATGTGCAGCATTGTTTTGCAATTTTTGTACCTCAATTAATCATTTAGATACATAAAACATAAGCACAAACACAGTATTTTCTTTCTTTTTTTTTAATGTCCGCGTAGTATTTCTTCAATTTCATTTGGTTTTAAAAATCAGTGGAAAAAATTGTGCCATGAACCCGTCATCGTCAATCGTATTGAATAGTTGCATTATGCATCCATTCCTGTGTTTCAATACATTCCAAAAAAGGTGGGGCGACTTAGGACTAGAAATTGGGATAAAATAAAACCTTAAAATCTACATCGTTTGATGTCTTCTGTGCATGAGAAGAAATGTTAACATTACAAATTGGTAAATGCTTTATTGTCCCAACTTCATTACAAATATGTGGGAATGCAGGGTGGATGTTTATTAATAAATGATATGAAGTTGAGGAGATGAATTATCTTGGGTTGAATTCGGTCTGTAATTAAATGAAAGTCAAAGTAAATAAAAGAAACAGATTTTTCCTTTATCTTCCAACTTTTATCTGATTTGGGTTTGTAGAATAACCTGAACATTTTTGCTAGTCTCAATTTTAGATGGTTGGTGTTAAACCTGATAGTTGAAATGAGTTAAAAGCTGATGGCACTGGTGGTGTGATGCTAGGGAGGATGGCAATAATTGAAAGGACCATTAATTTAGCAGAATGGTAGGAGATTATGTTCTTTCATTCTCTCTGCTCACAGCAAGCTTTTTAAAGAGAGCTTATCTCTATATTGCACATTCCTCTGAGTGGTGCGCTCCTGGGCAGAAACTGTGTGCTCCGTAAATGCACAAAAGATGTCCAAGTTAACCAAAATTAGCAATGATTGTCATTTTTAGGTCAGAACCTCTGTTAATATGGGTTGTGATTGATATGGGTTTAATATGGGTTTCAGTGATTGATGCTTTTTTCATGTAAAATTATAGATTGTTGAATATCAAATTGCCGAACCATAGCCACAGCTGTTTCTGTTTCACTGCTGTAAATACTTTTCCTATGGTATTTTTCAAAAAATATGGAATATTTATTAATACAGCTAGTATTGGTATTATTACAGCATGTCTTTTCTTTTGATGAAATAATTAAAAAATCATAGCATAGTTATGATTTATAGTTCAAGGGATCAACATATACTGCTGTTTCATCTGCATTATTGATGTGCCATGGTTTTTGTCAGATGCCCTTCCTGATGCAACCCTCCTATTTCTCCAGGCTTTGGACTGGCACTACAATACACTGGTTTGTGCACCTTGTTGCTAGGGTGGCGTCCAGTGTCCAGCCGACGGTTTTTAACCGGGGATTGTGTTGGTGTGCTAGCTGAAAACTTGGCTGCTCTGTGTGGGTGTCACTGTGAGGAACAGGAGCTGTAAATAGGTTTAGATTTAGTTTCCCATAGTTATATGTAGTGACTTTTGTTGTAATTTAACAAAAGGAACAGTTAATCATCACAGTATAACACAAAATCATCTAGACTTCACATATAACACTAGTTAGGTACTAGGAAGCATAAATCAGTTTTATATAAGTGAGTTAACACTGTCTCCTTACAGAAAAAAGTCCTGGACTTCCTCAGGGAGCTCAGGTTTCCTCCCACAGTCCAAAAACATGCATTCAGGTTAATTTGAGACACTGAATTGGCCTATAAGTGAATGTGTGTGTGTGTGTGTGTGTGTGTGTGTGTGTGTCTGTTTTGCAATGGACTGGCACCCTATCCAGTTGTTTCTGTGTGCCTTGCACTCATTGAAAAACTGGGATAGGCTCCAGAACAAGCTCTCTAAAATAGTTGATGGTGACAGACATTTACTCCTTCTGTATTCTACCAGATTTAATATATTTCTACTTATTTCCTAGTGTCACTACAGCCCATTCAGGTTGCAGTTTTCTACTGCTCTGATAAGGCACAATCATAAGTGGTATTGCTAGAGATCTTTAGTTTCTCCCGAGAACATGGAGGAGATACTAGGATACCAGGACAAGGCTTCTATCTACTCTTTTGTGCTAGAAGAATCATTGGCAACAACAGACTATGGGGGTAGCATGAGGTAACCTGATGTTCCCTAGTGGGACCTGTGTCCACAGCCCAGCACTGTGCAGCTCGATCGATTTTCCTTTGACAGAGAACACCAGAATTTGCATCTCCATTATGAGCGGCCTGTTCTCTTCACAGATGAGAGCACATTCACATTGAGCATTTGACAGACAAGAAAGTGTCTAGAGATACCATGGTAAATGTTATACTGCATCATTTAGCAGGGAGGGTTTGGCAGTGGGTCACTGATGATATGGGGAGGCATATACTTGTCACTTTACACTTGTCGAGTGGGCCCCGGGTTCCTCCTGGTAAAGTACAATGACTGGTGCCATGTGGCCAGACAGTAGGGACTGGGTGTTAAATTTTGATGGGCCAGGCCAGGAGCAGATACAGGGATGAACTAATATAAAATATCACTCAAAGAGGCCCATAACCATTGTTTGCTTTCAATGTATTTGGTCAGAATATATAAGGTGTAGACCCATTTCCCTTTGAAAACACAAAGCACATTAATTAAGAAGTTCTGTATTCCATAACAGTTTGTGATTTACTTTGAATTCTTTACTTCCGCATAAAGCACATAACCCTTTATTTTATTATAAAATTACAAATCACTCACCAGATCATAGCTACTGCTGATACTGTTCTATATCTGATTCATTTTCCTATATCATAAAACAATTGGTATATGTACAAGATGTGAATAGAACAATTCTGAATACTAATAATAATGCTATTTAACAATGTGGTATAATTTATGAAAATATAATAATACTATGTGTTTTGCATCCTTATTTCATTCTCAATACAAACCCATTAGGTACTTAAATGAAACGAGTCCTAACATCCTTCATAAAGCACAGCAGTTTTTATTCTGTGAAACAGATGGACTAATTACTTTGTCAGCAGAAAAGAAATGATTTAAATTATTCGTTAATTTTAACTACATGTGGTATAAAAACCTCTCTTAAAGCTCCAGTCCATAAGAATTTTTGTTTAATTTAAAAGCAGTTTTATTCCTGAGTGTGAGGGAACTAAATTTTCTAATCAGTGCTATACGTTTGCTGGTGCTACCATCCCTGCACTATATATAGATTTAGACCCCTCTATATAGATTTTCCATGTGAAACTCATGTCACATGTACAGCCTTTGAAAGAAGATCCAGCTCATTTTTTACAGGTGCTGAAAATGGGACCACTGTGAAAATGAAGATGTATTCAGCCAGATTGCAACACTTCCCACCAAAAAACATTTCAAAATATGCCAAAAAGCATGAAAACCCACACAAATCAATGCAGGACAAGCAGATGATTTTTCCCTACCAATGTTAACCAAAATCTGCTCAATTGGTGGAACACACTCCCACCAATCTGGCAACATTGTCTTACTCTGACTTCTTGACTATTCATCAGATCCATCCGCACTGGCCAGAGATGTAGCGAACCTCACTTTTTAAGTATTTCTCCTCATGCAAAAACTTATGGACTGCACCTTTAATGTGAATATCATAATGTTGTCCCCCTGTTTTCCTGATGTGTTTTCTTATTTATTTTTAAACCATGGTAATTGCCTTCTCTAATATCAATGGTTCATGTTAAATGATACACCAAACAACAGATGAGAACTGGACAAGGTACACCACACTACCCATAATATTAAAACAGCCTGGGTAAAATTGTGTAGTGGTGCAAAAAAGGTTCTGACCCATAAAGGTATAAAGGCCGCTGAAGGCGTCCTGTAATATTTGGCACCAATATGCTATCAGCAGATCTTTTAGTTCCTCTAAATCTAGATATAGTGTCTCCATAGATTAGGCCTCATATGTTTGTTCCATTGGAATAGTTCCATTTGAATTGAAATCTGGGGAAGTTGGAGGTCAACACACTGGTCATGTTCCTCAGACCATTAACATTTTCTGTAAGGTGCCAACTTGCATACTCTTGCTGAAAGATGCCATTGCTATTAAGTCAAGTCAAATCAAATCAATTTTATTTGTATAGCACTTTTTACAATAGATATTGTCACAAAGCAGCTTTACAGAGTTTAGGACCACC
>JAYDZG010000004.1:13228884-13240548 GCA_034509265.1 Microcambeva bendego | reverse complement strand
ACTTACAAGATGCAGAGTCAAACTTAATGTAGTGTAGTGTAGCCGTATTCAATGCTGCATTGACTTGATATTTTTTATTAATTAAATTAAACAGAATTCTATTATTAACAATATTAACAAAGCAATTATTATCATAAAATCATAAAACATTCATTATTTATCTTGTTTATTTATTCATTCATGTAATGTGGGGTTTGTTTTCAAATTTGATTTCAGATTTTTTCTACACTATAATTAAAATGTGCACCATTTTTTGCATAGTTTGTACCTACCTCAGAAATAAATTCATTTTGTAAATAATTAAAAGATTAAAAGATTAGCACATAGTCTTTTATCTTATTTAATTAAAGAGAAATAATAAAAGAAACGTTTGACATAATTTGTCTTCATTTTCATTTTAAATTGTCTTTAAAAAATCTTTAAAAGTCTTGTTGCATCCCTTTAACAGGATGTTTTCTACTTTCCACTACAGGGGCCACCAAAGACATGGGGAAAATGTTAGGTGGAGAGGAAGAAAAAGACCCAGATGCCCAGAAAAAGGAAGAAGAGAGACAGGAGGCACTGAGACAACAGGAGGAGGAGAGGAAGGCCAAACACACCCGCATGGAGGCAGAGAGAGAAAAGGTCCGACAGAGCATCAGAGATAAGGTAGCCTTCTGTTCTGTCCAAATGACCAGTGTAAACTGAGCTTTACTAATTACATGTAAAATCTGATCTCGCAGAAGAACACAGCTAATCCACTGTAGAAATATATTTACATTGACAATCTTATATTCTCAGTATCTCATCTGTTTTAAATCTGTTCTTTACATACTTTATGTACTTTAAATACTATTTATCCTTCAGTTGTGAGGTTAAACTTGAATCCTTGAATAACTTGAGTAAATTGATTACAAAAAAATAATCAATGCAAATTTAATCCATTTAATCCATACAACTAGATAAAGCTCACTGTGTTTTGCATGGATGAGAGCAAATAATGCAAATAATTGCACATGTATGACCTGAAACATATTGATCAGGTTTAACAGAGCAGACCTCACATGGACTGTTAACAAATTCTATAGCCAAGGGATTAAGCTCTTGTGAAGAAGCTGTTTGCATGTCTCTTTGTGTTTGTTTTTATTGTTCTTAATTTTCTGCCAGACTGAAGTGTTTGGAAACTGCTGTAGTTTGCCGGCACGCTTGAGCACTCTGCTGTTGTAGATGTACTTGTGTGTTGGCACACCACATCTAATAATCCTCTCCACTGTCCCGATAAAATGTTGGAGTTTGGCTTGCTTCTGTACTGTGGAGGAACAAAACCAGATGGTTATGGGTGATGTGAGGATGGACTTGATGTTTGCTGTGTTAAACTGGATCAGCAGACTCTGTGGCAGGTCGAATTTCCTCAGCTGTCTCAGGTGGAACATTCTCTTCTGACCTCTCTTTGTGATGGAGAGTGTGTTCTTTTCCCACTTTAGGTCCCCGGGTAAGGTTGTGCCAAGGAACTTAAGTGAGATTGGGATTGTGAGAGAGGGTAAGGTGGGATGTGCCTGAAGTCCATCACCATCTCTACAGATTTTGTGTGTTCATCAGCAGGTGGTTGTTGTTTCACCAGGAGACCAGCTGCTCGACTTCTATCTGTAAGCAGATTCATCACCTTTGGTTATGAGGCCAATCACAGTGATGTCATCTTTACAGCTGGTTCTTTAGAAACACAGTCATATGTGTAGAGACAAAAAGGGGGTGAAAGCACACAACCTTGTTGTACTCCAGTACTTCAGTGGTGCCTGTCTGACATGTGCTTTCCATGCCATACCTGCTGTACTTAATCCACCGACAGATTGCATCAGGCAGTGTGAGTTTCCCCTACAACAACTCAGACACTATGGTGTTAAAGGCTGAGCTTTTGTCCTCAAACAGAACTCTAAAATAGGTTCCAGGACTCTCAAGATGCTGTAGCATGAAGTTAAGGGCCATGTTGACTGCATCATCGACAGATCTGTTTGCTCTGTATGCAAACTGCAGGGGGTTCAGCAGAGGATTTGTGATGTTCTTCAGGTGGGCTAGGACCAAGCATTCAACGACCTTCATAACAACAGGTGTCAGAGCTACAGGGCTGTAATCATTCAGTCCAGAAATTATTTATTTATTTATTTATTTATTTTTTGGGGGTGTGTGATTGTGAAGGTTTTAAAACATAAAGGAACAGAGCAAAGTTCTATTGATTTGTTAAAGATGTAGGTGAAGGTTGGTGCAAGTCGATTGCGGCAGTGCTTGAGGGTGTATGTTGAGATTTCATCTGGTCCGGGAGCTTTTCTCATCTTCTGTTTCTTAAAGAGTCTGCTCACATCCCGCTCGTTGATGGTTAGGGAGGAGGGTGGGGGATTTGCTGGGATGGACTGAGTATTGTCCTGCTTGCCCTATTGTCCTGTGAGTTCAAATCTGCAGTAGAACTCATTCAGATCATTGGTGAGTTGACACTCAAATTCAAACTAAACTCAAAAGAAGCTTTATTGGCATAGCAAATAAGGGTTCACATTGCCAAAGTCTTTCGCACATCGTAGTTTGCAGGAACCTGGGTTTTCAGCTTTTCTGTGTATTCTTTTTTGCTGATCTAATTCCTTTCTCAGACTTGTATTTAGCTTTGTATTTGTAGATAATTCTATCTCCATCCCTGAATGCTGTCTGTCTGAGTTCAGCTGAGAACCATGGTTTATTGTTTCCGTTATTTTATCTGGGTTTTATCCATTGTCTGTATATTCATCCAAGCTGTCGGTCGCCCCTTCAAAGAATCTCTGTAGCTTTTTAATGTATCAGTGTATCAATGTAGCTCTCTGCTGTTGTAATGACAGGCTTATTGGTTTTGAGTCTGTATATAGGAATGAGGTGATCGAGATTGTGGTTGGAATGTCCGAGTGATTGAATGCCTATCGTTCAATAACAGAGATCCAAAATATTTTATGTTACAGTTGAGGTATTGTCTGTATTTTGGCTTGTGAGATTTGCATTGGTAAAGTCTTCCAAGATGATGAGAAGTGAGTCCTGTTCATCCTTTTCTACGTTCATTATCTGATCGGCCAGCTTATTCTGTGCATGCATCCAGCGTAATGTAAACAGCGAACAGGATGAATGAAAAAACTCTCTGAAAGTAGCAAGGTTTACAGTTTTTAAAAAGTGATTCTAGATGTGGTGTGCACAGGACTGTTACATCTTTACACCAGTGTTCACTGATGTAGAAGCACAGTCCTCCTCCTCTTGTTTTGCTGCTGATATCCGCATCTCTGTCCACTGCAGCTGAAAGAGATGCAGCGCACTATTCGGGGGTAACTCCAAAAGCCAGGTTTCCATAAAGCACAGATCAGATGTGTTTGAAAAGTTCCTCCAGTTTGTTGTGCACAGATCACAGGAGTGAGAGATATAAAGACAGTAAATGTGTTCGCACGTCTTCCGCACGATCGCACCTGCTCATCTACCTCTTCCTTGGAAGGATTTTGATGAAAATCCTCTCCCCGAGGCCGCCATCTGTGGCGCCATTATAGCATAATATACAGTTTATGCATATACAGCTGTACGGTACAACGTAATTCTTTTTCTCACATATCCTAGCACATTATGAAGCTGGGGTCACAGCGCAGGGTCAGCCGTTGTACAGCGCTACTGGCTGCATGACACAGCTGGGATTAGAACTCTCAACCTTTCACCTTTCTGACTAGTTATTGTATACTTGACATTTAAATGTGGAAGTTACGTAATAAAATGAAGCAATTAAACATTTCATTTCATAATATGATTAAATTACTTTACACTGGAAAGGATCATGTCAATCAAATTGTGCCGTCCTTTCTTGTTTATGATCCCATGATTGGGCTCCCTGGTTCTGCTGTTTTTTAAACAAGGCCCTTAACCCTCAATTGCTCAGACTTTGAACTGTAACTGTAATGTAAGTTGCTTTGTTTAAAGGCTTCAGTTATGTTAACAAACGGGCTTCACAGAGAAAAATGTCCTGAGTTCGATCCACTTGTCCATGTCTTTTTGAAAGTTCAGAATATAAACTTAATGACAAAAGTATGTACCCATGTAATGCTGCTCTGGATTCAAACTTATCTTTTAAATCTAAGTAGCTTACAATCTTTTTAATTGTTATACTTTCTCTTGTTGTTTTTTGCTTTGTGTTGTTCTGATAATTCTCACACATTTAAGCCCAATGTTCTAACATAAACCATTGGTTCTCCTATGATTGATGGACTATTCTGTGTTCATTTAGTATGGTCTGAAGAAGAAAGAAGAAAAGGAGGCTGAGGAGAAAGCAGCAATGGAGCAAGCCTGTGAGGGCTCGCTAACTCGCCCCAAAAAGGCCATACCAGCTGGCTGTGGGGATGACGATGACGAAGACGAAGAAAGCATTTTGGACACCGTGTTGAAATTTTTGCCCGGACCTCTCCAGGACATGTTCAAAAAGTAATAGACATTATACTTTGTCCATGGGCTGGTGGGAGGTTTCATAACTCTGGGAAAGAAGATGTGTAGTTTAAGAATGGGGATAGTGGAAATCTTGTTTAACTGTGGAAGGCTTTTCACTGCCTTTATGAAGTCTTAGTGGTGTTTTTTATTGATAAAAACAACCCATTTCCCTACAATTTTGATTATGTCACTGCCATTCAGGTTAAAATAGTTTCTACTTTTTCTGTCTGTTGTATTATATGCACAATCGTGGCCTCTGCAAATTGTGGGTCATTGACATTAGTAAAAACAAGAAGAAAGCATTCCATGCAGGTCTCACTTAAAATCTGGCACTGGGATGAGGTGTATTTGCATCTTTTCCCCCTTGATACTTGTAAGTTTTTGTGGTTTATGGGAGCAATGAAAAACAGCAATGCCTTCCAATGACTTCCTATACATTTATGTCTTAATAAAATAAGGAAAACACGGTACATGCTGTGTAATTTCAGTATAGTGTTACTGTTTGACAATGCACTACACTGTTATTACCTGAGAGCAGATTGTCTTGATAATGCTGTTTCAGACAACATGAATGCTCTAGCTGTATGCAGCCTGTCAGTTTTCATACTTGTTGCATAGTATATATTTAAGAATCATTTATTTGTACCTAAATAGCTGTTTTTAAGTAATTTTACTAATATGATTATTATTGAGCATCTGTCCTGCCAGCAAAAGAGTTTGGGAACCTAAATTATAAGTGAACTTGCACTGGGTTTAAAACACTGCCACATTTATAGAACACTTCATGCGTATAACAACATTCTTTATATGAAAGTAGATTTCTAATAAGATTCATGACCATACAGCAAAATTAATATCCATATACTCGTTTCATACGTTTACTTATCACCTTCATTCATCATCCAGTCTGGCAAAATAACTTTACTAAATGGAGCTAGTTTCAATAAACTGTCAATTTATTAAAATATTTCTTTACAATAGTAAATTTATTTAACGTAGACAATCAAACATGTACTGCATTGATTTCATTTTTTTCAGTTATGATGAAAACAATTAACCTTCCCTTAAAGATAATTTCAAAATTCAAGAATTTGGCCTCCATGCGCTGCTGGTGTCCTGCAAGGAAGCAAAGCAGTCCCAGAGCATTACCAAACCAATGCCATGTCTGTTAAGGTGATTTCTGAGAATACAATAGTCATGGCAAGTGACATTTTATGTTTGTAAATGTTCAAAAAAGCTAAAATAAAATAGAGGTTGAATACTTTGATTGCAACTGTATTTCTTGGATATAAGTTTTCGCGTTGAGGCATTGGCAAAAATAATAAACCAAAGAAAAAACTATAAACCTTAAAAAGTGACCAAAACAAGCTTAACATGTACATTTAACAACATTAAGTAAATACAATGAGAAATAATTGAATAGACCTGAAAAAAGTGTATTGTCCAGATGACATGTAAGAATTCTTAAGATAAAAAATCCTTAATAATTGGCTGTTAACATTATAGTAAAGAAGTGAACATATTTTATGTCGATTCATGTTCATAATATAAAGTAGGAATTGAAAACCCTCTTTTATTAATAGCCCACAATTTTAATGGTGTTCTTTAATAAATTATATAAAATCTTAAATAATTAATACTTTTTTAATGAACATGCCTTTCATTATTACTGTAATAAATATCACTCTTGTATAAAACTAATGAAGCCTGTGGGAATACAAATTCTGTTGCTGCCCAAACTTTCAGTAAAAAACTTTTGAGTACAGACACACTGTATATATCATAGTCCATATGATATATCTGTATAACTGTCATGGAAAAAATAAGAGACCACATAATTGTTTTAAAATATATGGGTGTGTTTAACCGCAAATAATTGTTTTTCTAGAAAAACACCACTGCTAATTTTGGACAAACATATCCATAAATTGCAAAACTAAGAAACTGATCATTTTGAAGTGGTCTCTTTTTTTCCATGACTGTATAATAGTCAGAAGCTTTCTTGTCCTCAGACATGCTTTATGCCCCAAATTGTATGTAAGGACCATTGATACATAAAGGCTTGGGTCTGGAAGGCTGGGTTACATAATATATGCATCAGTTCTAATTTATAGATAAAATATTTTGAACCTACATTTACATGTATGTGTACATTTACAGCTCCCTGAGCCACTACATTAGCACTATTTAAAACAAGAAACAACTTAAAATACTAGTTTTAGGTGCATACTACTTCCAGGTTAATTTTGTAATTATTATTATTATTATTATTATTATTTTATTATTTTTAAATATTAGTTTCAGTGAAAAAATAGGGTGATGTGAACTTTTTGCTAGTGCTAAATGTTTTCACTAGTTGAAGCCATACTGTTTAGACTGCAATAATTAATGAAGACAAATAGGAAAATCAATGTTTAGTCATGCATTTCCTTTAAAGATGTAGAAGTTGGTGAAAGTGTCTTTTACATCCTGTATGTGAAACTGTGTATATACTTCGGTATATATCCAAACATTTTTAAAGTGAGAGCAATTTTTAAACTAAAAGCCATTGTAAACGTCTTCTTTACTATAATTCTTTATTTGTCTTACTGTGCAGCGACCTTGAGCTTGGTGAAAGGCGCTATATAAGTTTAACTTATTATTATTATTATGTGGACGTGTCTGTGTCTGTGCTTGTATGTAATGTGAAACATGTTGTTAGTTCACTTAACTGTTATGTAATGATGTGGGTCTCATTATTTAATGTATACCGTCTCATTGTCTACAGGATTCATGCATGCATCCGACATGCATGCTGTCTGATACCAAAACACTAGATCCAGTGCTTTTTTCTGTATAATCGTCCCTGCAACAAACGCTGCTTAATTGGTAAAATGGAAAATTTGGCTCCTGTTTGAACTGAAATTATGGCCAGTGTTGGAAAAATCTCTTATCAGCAAGGCTAACACATTTTGCCTATGAGTTGTTAAAATCAAATATTTTTTAACCCTATTTATTTAGCTCCATGGTCCATGACACACATACACACCTCGGACAAAAGTGCAGTGGTGAATTCATATTTGAATCAGCTTTTTACATGGAGAGCCACATCCTGATCAACACATCCACCTCATCTCCAACAGTGTCTGTGATTGCACCGGTTTTGAGGAATCCCCTCCGGCACCCTGCTTGTGTGGACAACAAGCCAATTGTTGTTTGTTGAAGCAGAGGCTGCATGTGTATTCAGACGATTCCCAGTAATCCAGGTAGACACATGGCTCAATAGTACCTCCATATAATGAAAACTAGCCAACAGGTTCAATTTGCTGTTACACGTCTTGGAAATTTACATTTTTGGACCATTTTGGACCAAGTCCAGCATCTATTAGCAATTGACCTGCTACTCAACTACTTGCATGTATCAGTTGAGTAATGTGGACTTGCTCTTTGTTAGTACATTTTGCTTGGTATGTTAGTGTTATGTTAATATTAATTAGACCTGTTTGTTATTCTTTTACAATCCAATTTTAATTGCTTTTGAAACACTGAAATTGATTTGCCAACATTGTTCCTACAGTCAAATGAATAAGCATCTGTCATCAGTCATCTACTTTGTTACAAAGGAAGTGTCTGTGCTAAGGGCTATGAACACCACATCACACTTTCCAACTTCCGTCTAGTTTCTCATTTTCATTTAGTCAATTATATTCATTTAGTCAATTTCATTTAGTGTACAATTATATAAAGAGAAACATTAAACAATGTGTACAGATTGGGGACTGACAAATTTGATGGTACATTCTCATAAATTATTTTTATGCTCATGATATAACCAGATAAAAATTAAAAAAATAATAAATGGATAAATGATAAATAAATCTGTTTATGCCAAGACCATGTGACCTAAAAAATGTAATGTCAATTAAAGTTAATTTAGGAGTTCTGACAGCTGATTGTTATTTTTTAACATTACCACTGGCCATTTAGTGAAAATGTACCAAGGGAATGTGCTTTAGAAAATTCATATCGGCTTCTGGTGAGAATTTAATATTGGTAAAATTAAAATGTTGGCTAAAATACCAGCCTCTGTTGTCAGGGACCTTATAACTTCAATCAGGGGAATATAATTATTTCTCAGTATGTGTTGATACATTCTGCATTTCTTATAAAACATACATTTTACAAGTCAAGTGTATTGAAAGCTTGGATTTTGAATCTCTCTTTTTTTAAATGATACAGTGTAACTGGTGTGAGTAGATTACATGTGTTAATGTTTACTGCTTGATGAATTAGTCTTGCACTTAAGGGTATTACTGAATTATAATCCATTATTATATCTGCATTATATATCTCAGCTTTCAACTTTATCATGTCAAATAAAATCTGTATTGTTTTATTGAATACTTTTAAATACATTCGATTGGAGCCCACTTACATGCAGTGGAGTTCAGTGCTTATAGTGGGTACCCCTCCTGCAAGCCCTGATCCAAAATCCAGATTTCCTGTCAATTTGCTAATAGATTTACACAACAGAACCCTTTGAAATATAATCCGAAGGGGAACATAAGCACATACTACAGGAGTGAGATCCAGATTGGTTAGTACTGCTGACAAGTAATAAAGCAAATGAAAGAAGCTGTTTGGATTGGCAGATATTTTTATATCATTTTAATTAATACACACATATTTATGTATTTTTTATGCACAATTTTGTAACCCCTTCTCTGAAGGGTTAGAAGGGTCTGACTGCACACCACTGCATACATGAGTAAATCTGCACAAACCATGTTCTGAAATCTTTCATCTTTACAACATTTTCCACAAATAGTGTGGGTACGATTTTTAAATAAATCTTTCAATGAGTATATTTCAGTATTTATTACTTGAGTAAAACCAAGGTTTACTTGTTTTACTAAACCCATACACAAACTTTTTATGAGAAAAGTACACTTACAACAACAATGCACAAAACTTTAAAGCAAGATTTATACTAAACTGATTCCATAAAACATTCACTCTGAATTTATTTTCTTGTTAAATTTAAGAAATTACATATTATGGATGCACATCTTTTAATGTGTATTATACTGTTTTTTTTTTCATTTGTTTTTCCTGTTGTGATTGTGATAAAGTTGAAAGGTATAAATCCAAGAAAACTAGAAACATTTCTTCATGCAGGGTATGTGTGTTGAGAATATATAATGTGAGTACAAATGGAATATTTCTTTTACTGCACGTTGAATTTAGCCTTTTTGAAAAGATTGTACAAAATTCTACAAAAATAAAAATGGTTTATGAAAACATTTCAGTGCTATTTATTTTAAAACTTGATTTAGTTGAATTTTATTACAAATAAGGTTATTTTAAAGACACTTTCATAATATTTTTTATTTTACCTTCGATACAAATAACATAATTTACTGCATGAATATTTAATCATAATCATCATCATCATTTTCTTTAATCCCTTATCCTAAATAGGGTCAGATAGGGGTGCTGGAGCTTATCACAGCTCTTCAATGAGTGCAAGGTGCCAGTCCATCACATGTTATATGAATATGAAATAAATAAGAGATTTGGATACTATTGCAGATGGTTTGTGCATCCTATCGGGACGCTTGGGGCTGTGTCCTATGTTTGCAGGCAAAATAGCTATATTTATATGGCTCTGAGAAGTGACTGTAGGTAATCATAATAAATATATATATGAGCTTATTTGTGGTGGCATGGTGGCTTAGCGGGTAGCACTGTCGCCTCACAGCGAGAAGGTCCTGGGCTCGATCCCCGGGTGGGGCGATCAAGGTCCTTTCTGTGTAGAGTTTGTATCTCCCCGTGTCCACGTGGGTTTCCTCTGGGTACTCCGGTTTCCTCCCACAGTCCAAAGACATGCTACCAGGTTTATTGGAGACACTCAATTGTCCTGTAGGTACCTGCGATGGACTGGCGCCCCATCCAGGGTGTTACCATGTGCCCTGCGCCCGTTGAAGAGCTGGGATAGGCTCCAGCACCCCTACCCGACCCTAATTAGGATAAGGGGTTAAAGAAAATGAACTGAACTGATTTTGAGCTTATTTGTTGTGTACTAATTATTCACTATATAATATATATAAAGATAAATATGAAACATTTCATGGCGCACAGTAAAATGTTGGACCTAAATTGTTTTAAATTTGTATAAATAAATTAATAAATAAATTAAAGCTCAACAGTAGATCAGTTTTGTGCCACATACTTTTTCTCTTTTTTCATGCTTTCTCTCATAACAAAGTTCATCTCCATAAATCCATGTGTTGCTTTATTTTCTAGAAACATTTTACAAATTAGTTTTATAATTGTTGTTTTAAATATGATTCATGTTATTTTTTCCCTTTAATTCTTTTGAGAGGTGAAGAGAGATGAAGATGAATTACGCCTGAAGGTTTGAATGAAAGCGGATTAAGAGGCAATCCACCCAAATCGAGTACTTTCTGAATATGTGAGGACAAAAAGGGGACTAGCTGGGATTATTAATAAATTGCCTGTCAAAAGTGGTTTGTGTCCAATCATGTCCCAGGAAAGAAAAAAGACAAAATGGTTGGGAGTAGACGTATGGTGTCTGAAAGAGAAATAATCAGATTAACCACAAGAGAATACAAGCAAACTGACATTCAGCAAACAACATTAACCCCTTCAACTAAATACAAACTGACAGCCTATTTGGAGGAACACAAATGCTCAAAGGATTTGTTTCAATATCACAAGGTGCCTGTGATACTAAACATTTACTAGGTTATAGTAGTGACTTAAAAATAAAAACTACAACACTACACAATCAACCTAATTAATGAATTTAAATGAAAAACCTTAAGCACAAAAAACATAAAATGAAAAAAATCAAAGTAGTAGGTTTTCTTGTGTTGCTTTAGTAAGTATTCTACCCTTAAAACAAACCCAACAATTACCCTGTTGTTTATGTAGGACTGGGGTATTAATACCTCCTCATAGCTAATGCACCTATGACCTTGGTTAGCTGATTGATGCCAGGGATCGGGGTGTGTCTCTCCATAGAGAGAGCTGATCCGCTGATACAGCTGCTGCCAATGTGTCGGAAACCCTTGCAGGGCACATTCTCTCTCTCTCTCTCTCTCTCTCTCTCCCACACACACACACACACACACACACTTACCTATAGGACAAAGTGTCTCCAATTAATCTGGCTGGCTGCACGTTGGGGTAAAACCTAAGCTCCTGGAGGAAATC
>JAYDZG010000004.1:13159437-13172846 GCA_034509265.1 Microcambeva bendego | reverse complement strand
GAGAGGGTCAGAGAGCAGGGTCATCCATTTCACAGCACCCTTGGAGCAAACGGGGTTAAGATCCTTGCTGAAGGACCCAAAAGGGGCTGGTTGATAGTCCAAAACTCACTAGGTTACCACCGTACCTTACTAGCTTTGATAATCAATCAATTTAGAGCTTGTACATCTGATGGATATTGTTCCCATACTACATGCAATAAAACGTTGAAAATGTTAGAATATTGTAAGAACACTACCGCTCTCACCAACTGGCTGGTTTAGTGCAGCATCACTTGATGGCTCAGACTTTAGATTTCCAGATGAAGCATCACTCTGGTTCTATATAATACATTAGAATCAAAGAAAAAAAATGATTTAGAAGTCATGTTTATATTCTTTTAGACAACAGGGCAGATTTCACAAAACTTTCTTTTGTCCTGTGACCAAAATATAAAATGAAAATAAAGGAATGCCTTTACTGTCATTGTATATTAAAGCATATAGTAAGAGTAATGCTCACACACATTGAAAATAGTAAAAATACTTTAAAGTGAATATGTGCATGTGTTTACATGATATAAAGAAATGACATTGCACATAAATATACACTTACAGATTAACAGACTACAACTAGGCTTGGGATAAAACAGCAGTATAGTCAGTTTCCATTTATTAAATAGAGTGAATAAATAAATGCTATAAGCCGGTTAGGGGTCGCCAAAGTTGATCGTGACCCGCATTATTGATTTGTCACATGCCTTTCCTGACACAACCCTTCTATTTATGCGGGCACTCAGCCGATCGGTGTCAATGCAGAGTTTCAAACCAAGGAGTTCAGATTCTCTGCGTTGGTGTGCTAGTTAAAATCATGCAGCTTTAACTGGACGTGCATGTAATAAACAGATTCATTCTGACTGCATACATCAAATAGTAGTCTGAAAACAAGGTCAGAAGAAAACCCTGTCACCTTTCACTAAATGGAAATCTGTAAGGTCTGGTGTCATTTAAGAGCAACAACAAAAAAAATCAGAGACTTCAGCCTACCCCATCCTCCCCTTGATAAGCTTTAAACTCACCTGACTGTTTTCTTCATCATCAGAATCAGGACTTAACCTAAAGGAGTAGTTCATGAAATATTTCAGTGACAAATTATGGATAAAAATTAAAATATATTGCCGTTCTTAAAGTTAAGTAATAAAATACAGTGACCGAGGTGGGTACGGTACTGGAATATTTGTCCTTACCACTACCAAGCTGCCCTTACTAGTCCCCTGTGCCCTTAATCCCTTAATGCTTGCACTGTAGTTATTTTAGTGCCATTATATGTCCTATGCTTTTTTTCTGGATTTCCCCTTCTTTATCTCTGTGTCTTCTAATTACCAGTTCACAATTTGTGGCCGCTTCTTCTGTGACCTCCAGAAAGCACTTCGTTAAGCACAGCCAGTGGTGTTTAAACACTGCATTGGTGTGCATTTAAAGACTTTAAGTACACATATAGAAAGCATTAGGATATTGAATCTGTGTTATAAATCAGGGTCATGTGGCAAAGTGCCTTGGGATTTTCACCTGTAAACTATATTACCAAGTTTTGTATTTCTAAGTATTATAACATTTCATAAATAAATATACTAACGTTTCTGCTAGTAAGCTGCTGTATTTCTTAGACACGTTAATCATCAGGACATTTCCACGCAGGGCGACATCTTGCTTGTCGGCATCATCGGCAACTCTCTCAGCATCACAGACATTCTCCATCTCGACAAACCCCTGAAAGAATGAGACGAAATTGGATGCATGATGCGTTTTTGGCATAAATCATTAATACACCTGTTTTTTTTATACATGCCACCAAGCTTTCTATTCATTTGTACCTGTCTGGAGGTATTTACAGTTTCTCTAAATCAATTAAATTCTTTTTCTGCTAGTATGCGCTTAATGATTCGAATTATGAGGCTGGTAGATGTAAAAATCCAGCCTGTTTGTGTAAGCAACTAGCATGTGTGTGGATGTTCCTATCATAAAAGTAAGTAGATGTAATTATCTACCGTCTGATAAAAGGAAGTATTGAGTTATCAGCCCGGCTTTATTCACAGGCTTCGTTTAAATGACTACTTTTTATTTTAACTGTGGAGATGTAATTACCTTTTTATGACTGCGGAACAACACGTGGTGGATCACACGTCCGTATCTCGTTATAATCCTAATCAAATCCAAATCTGTGTAATCCTCTTCCTTTGGAAGATTTCTCACCTCGAGGACTTTGCCAAAGGTTTCCTGAAATATTTCGCACAGAAGCAACATGTAAACTTTCTGGACACAACGATTCCAATTCCAGGTTGTGAATCTTCTGCTGCTTACACAAGCCCAGATCTGATCGAGGAGTGTCCAGTCAGCGATTGGTTCTCATCACCTGATGGTATTGGGTTTCTACACAGAGCTGTATCGTATATGGAGAGCTCTGCTCGACCGGTTCTGAAGAATGCATATCTCAACAGCAGTGGGAAGAGACCACATATGACCTTCCACCCTTCAAACCCAGCCGACTGTGCTTGTGTGGATGACCAGACAGAAAACACTTTGGTGGTGCAGTGGTTTAACATGAACACACACCCATGCATGACACTCTAAGCCCTCTGAACCAACCCAGCACCTTTTCTTTACACACATCCCCTATCGGGAGTGAATTTGAAAATTGAAGTAGACAATTTTGCTTTTTGCTGGATTGATCATACTGAAAACGAATCCATCCCAAATATTACGTCATTTTACACAATACAACCCCCAATATGCTGCAGTCAATAAACAGCAATTAAAATGTACAGATTGTTTACTTGCATATTTTTGCATGCGACAGTATATCTTGATTAGACTTTATTGGATATGTTAATGGATTTACCTGTATGCCATTCGTAAATGTTTTGATCTCCTGTTCCTCTGAAACAGTATTTTGTACATCGTCTGAGCTCGTGGTCTCTGCAGCTATTGTGCTTTCTTTAGGCAGTTCTGGTTGCTTTTGACTTTGCTCAGAGTTTGTTGTGGTGGCAGGACGCGTGGTAACTTTCGTTAATGCTTCCTAAAATATATCGAGGACAAATGTTGAAAGTCTTTATTAACATTGATTTTGAGCACAGTAAGTACTTGTACAATGATCAACCTCTATGCTGTCCGTCACGTCCTCACTGTTTCTGTACCGACTGCTCAGGATTAGTTTGGACATCAGAACTATCAGTCTTTATAGTTTTTCTAGGTCTTCTAGGTCTAAAGACTGCTGGGGAGCGTTATGACTCGGGTTAGGGTCCGTGTAAGTAGGGATTGTATCATTGGCATCTTTCACTTTATCAGCCGTTATGTGAAATAGTCACAAATAGTGTACGAGCATCAATAAATGCTCATTTGTACTTACAGCATCTTTATTAAAACATTTATTTTAAATATAATGATCATTCCAAACAGAATCCCAAAGATGTTATTGGATTTACCTTTATGCTGTTTGTGAGTTTTTCGATGTACTGTTCCTCTGAAAAAGTATTTTGTTCGTTCTCTGAGCTCTTGGTGTTTGAAACTATCGAGCCGATAGTCTCTACTTTAGGAAGTTCGTGACTTTGCTCAGAGTTTCTTGTGGTGGCAGCACTCTGGCCATTTGGAATACCTTTGGTATATGCTATCTAAGATATTTCAGAGGAAAACATGTTTATTTATTAAGATTTTTAATTCAGAATACACCGCGTTCACATATATAATTTATATAATTTACCTCTGTTACGTTCTCATTGTTATGTTCATCTACAGACTGGTCAGGACTAGTTTGGGCATCATCAGAGATTTCAGTCTTTGTATTCTTTTCATCTAATGTTAGGCTTGTAGACTGCTGGGGTATGTTAGAACTTGGCTTAGGGTCTTTTACTTCATCGGACACCACCTGAAATGGTTAAATAAAGCAATGTAGTAGAAATATTCCAAAACAAACGAAATACAAGAAAAAAAAAAAACTCACCTCAGTTGTTTTACTGACTATTGCTTCTATTGGTTCATCTGAAAGCCATAAATAAACAATGACTTTCAATCTTTAATTGTTTCTCAAAAACAACTTCCTGTTAGGTGAGCGAGAAATACCTGGCCAGTCTAAATATGCTTCCTCCAGGAGTTCATCTAAGGTGATACAGTTTTTAAAGTTTTCTGGGAAGTCAACGTCATCCTGTAAAAAAGAACACTGTGAGAAGCTAAAAATGTGAGCACGTAATGCAGTAATCTGTGAAGATTTAAGCTTTAATAAACGCCAACATGAGCTTTAAAAGGAGTCCAACAGAGCAGACACACACCATTTTAAACATCTGTGTTTAAAAAGGTACAACTGGTACAACCGAAGGTACGAGGATTCTTTAAACTGTTCACATGATCATCCCATGAAAATCTTCTTCCACTTAACAGTGGAAATCAGATGGGGCTAAATCTAGACTATAAGCTTTCTTCGACACAATTACTAGTTTAGCTCTAACCCTTTCCAAAAAACTGTGAGAACTTTATAAAGATCCCTTGTTTTGTTAGTTAACATTAACAAAATGATTATAGGCTTATGATTATAGGCTTACGCTATATGTATAGTTGTCAAATATATGCATATTAATTGCTTAAGATGCCCGTAGGTTGCTGTGCTAACCCAGGTTATATCTGGTGTAGTGTGATGACCAAACTCGGCCCACTGCTTTATTGCAATGCCGGTACAAATCATTGTTTCAGTACACAAACCTCCTCCTTCAGTACTTCAGCCAGTTCTTCTGGGTCTTGCTCCTTACACTCGAGCTGTAATTCTTGGCCATCGTCTGCTATCACTTCCATCCCCTCAAGATCACTCTCTGAATCCTGAGCTGATTTCTTTGATTCGCGTGTATCAAGAGAAGAGGAGGATCGAGATGACTTCCTTGACTCCCGTGTATCAAGAGAAGAGGAGGATCGAGATGACTTCCTCGACTCCCATGTAGCCAGAGAAGACGAGGATCGAGATGACTTTTTATAAGAGCCATCTTTACCAGGAGAACGTGAAGAACGGTCCATCTTCCCATTCACTTCAGGTTTAGCAGCCGAATGTGAGTATAGAGAGGATTTGTTTGTGGATGATCTTTCATTGGAGTGTCGAGAATCATCTTTCTCTTTGAACCGATGACCATTAGAAGAACAGGTCTGGTCTGACGAGCGTCTTCTTTTAGGGCTGGGAGAACCATTGCGAGAACTATGTGATTCTCGTCTGTCATCGGTGTCTGAAAATCTAAATGATAAGAAGTAGATGTAAAAAAAAAAAAAGGAAACTGCTGGGTGGGGCAGGACAAACAGTTCTAGTTTACTGAAATTAGTGCAAACGCTAGGTGTGACTGAAATAATTTAACTAATTAAAACTGTGTCTACACACATTAAGTCATGCGGTGCTAAAGTTAAGAACGTATGGCCCACAGTACGTGCTTTAATTCAGGGAAAAATAATTAAACCAACATCTTCGAGAACTTTTATTTACCTTACCTAGCAGACTCATAACTCTGATTCCACTCTGGGTACCTGCAGAAATAGAAATAATGTTTTCATGTAGAAGAGGTTCAATGGTATACCTGATGTAGGCTTGCTCGTTTAACAAGTGAATAGAATAGAATAGAATAGAATGACAAATCCCAGCTTGTTCAGAAGCTCGGGTCTGAGAGCAGGGTCAGCCATTGTATGGTGACCCTGGAGCAGACAGGTTAAGGATCTTGCTCAACGACCCAACAGTGGCTGCATAGCAGAGCTGGGATTAGAACCAACAATATCTGGTTGACAAACCAAAGCTTTTCCCCACCCCAAAAGTCACAAAGCACAAGCCACTGTGTCACCCAGCTTCCATTAATGAATGAGAAATTCTGCACAAGCAAGATCTGATGAGGTTGGTTTGAAACTCCAATAGCTTATTCACCAGGCCTCATTTCATGTAAACACCTGAACTGAAATATCAATAACTATTAAGGCTTAATCTGTGCCAATGCTAATTAGAATGAATCAAATCAAAACATGTGCAGTAACAAATCATTGAATACTGAATAAAAAAATACTTAGTTCGGAGTACAATGAGTAAAATGCTTTGTGAGCCCAATTTAGCTTTTGAAGGACAAACACATTACGTGGGCTTGCCATAAACAAAACCAGTTGGTTGAGTCACGTCATGTCTGACTGATACTGCCGGAGGCTACATTCCAGTGTATAAAGTCTAATGCTCTAAAGCAATTACCAAAATCAACATGTCATTCATTTTTATTCATTACGGACACCCTGAACTTTGAAAGATGATGTATTTAATATGACTTACTTTTCCAGAAGTTTAAGCTGACTCTTAGCATGAAGAGCACCTGTAATGTGCAGAGACCATTCCTACAGGAAGAGAAAATCCCTGTTTGCTTGAATTGCATTAATTGTAACATTTCTACACAAAGGAAATTTGTGTATCTTTAAGTATCATGTAGAAGGTAAAATGCTTACCTTTTCAGAGAGGACAGTAAAGTCACAAAGAACACACAAGTGTGGAAAAACAAGAGGGATTCTGCCCTGGAAGGCTGACGATTCCTTCTTGGTTGGCACCCTAAGCACTTTTAGAAGGTAAAAAAAGTAATACAGGTATTAACACGTATTTACTGATTCATTACCAACAGCTTCAGGTTTTGTGGATTCGACCTAGACCTTGTTTACAATGTTTTATTATATGTAAATGTACCCAATCGATGTTAAAATCCAATGCAAATGGGATTTCTCAAACCAACGCTGATGCCTGTTAGTCACATGAACAATGCAAATAAATTTAAAGCCACAGCTGACAAACAGAACCCCACCCAACGGATGCACTGCATCAGGTACAGGAAAAACATTCATTGACATGTATAAACATCTCACAGCTACATAGCCACCAGGCATCATGCATGAAATCAGATGAAAACAAGGTCATATAAGAACACAGGACAATCGTTACATGACACTATATGAACTGTGGATAGGACAGAGATAAAATCCTGCATTATATCAACAATTCACAAAGAACCATTTTAATAGTACAAAAGAATACTATTCTATTATCTTCACTCTATCCAGATATTGGTATTATTCATTTATTATGATTTCGGTCATATTTTACACTTTGGTTATATTCATGACCGGACAGGAAGCTTCAGGATACACATAAATCATCTGTTCAGCTTCAATGTCAGTCACCTAAATGTCTTTGGACTTTGGGAGGAAGCTTCCAGAAACACACACACACACAGTGTTACCCACTGAGCCATCCTTAGATTTTGAATTACTCAACCTGAACACAGACGGATTTTTGCCTGAAGTGTAAAGTGCTCTCCACCACCATTATCGATATAAAAATTGAGAACTGTATTTAATCTGTGTATGTGTATGTTAATCTGTGTATGTGTATTTAAACTGTCTATGTATTTAAAAAAATACCTCTTGTATCTGAGAAGCTGTGCAATGCCAGCAGGTTTTCATTCCTATTAAATGACAAAATTGATAGTTAATAAAATGAATCATACACGACACAATGATTTCAATGAGTGCTTAAGTGCACCAGTTGACTTAAGTCATCAGTACTGACTCCTAGGTGTTTTAACATCCTGGCATTATCATCAGCACAAAATCTGTGACAGGCCTGGATTTCAATGGAGGCTGCATGGAAGACTTAGCTCACCAAAGCATAATAATACCAAGAGGTACCATCAACTGGAGAGACGTGTCTCCAATAAAAGCCTTTTCTGTGGAGTGACACTTGTCTGTCCGGTAGTGTGATGGATGAGTTTAGATTAGGTATATGCAATATACCCTTTGGATCATCATGTGCCAACTGTAGTTTGGTAGAGAAGAGATTATGCAATGGGGTTGTTTTTCACATGTAGGCATATGGCAAACCCCTTAGTTCCAGGGAAGAAAAGTCTTAATGCTTCAGCATAACTTTAATTCATTAATTAATTGTGTGGTTCAAACTTTGGTACAGAAAGTATTTACCTTCTAGCAGATTGAACACTTTGATCCCACTTAGGGTACCTGCAATAATAAAAATAAAGTATTAAATTAGCGTTTATGTCAATAATCTTGACAGCACATCTTTCAAACATCTGAAAAAAAAATATTGACCGCACATCCCTGCTACAATGCAGAAAGATTCAATTTCAGGCTGATAAAACACAAGCACATGACAGCTGATGAGCCAAAATAGCATCTGATATTCTACAGGCAGGCCGGGCACCTATATTGACGATGCAAATTCATGATTCAGGGCCTTATAAGTTAACTACTTATTAGTCAGAGCCTAATATTAGTTAATATCCTCGCAAGATAATGTAAAACACTTTTTTATGTTTTTTTTTCCTGCCAATGTATAAATTGTCATGCGTTTTAACGATTAATTATTGAAAGCAGTGTAATTTAAACATTTAAATTTACCCTACTCATACCAAATAAATTGCACTCACATGAATGACCATACGTACAAATGAAGGAAGCATATTTGAGGTTTTCTCTTTAAAAAACTTTCACGAAAGTTAAGGGTTTAGTGCAATTGGCTCGTCTAAAGGGTGGGATGGGCGGAGTGGATTCTTCATTCGTTCGTTATGACATTTGCTGGATGATCGATGGCACAATGTGGATCAGTAAATGACTCTCCATGTGTAATATCGATCTCCGAGGCGTGACTTGAAAAGCCCTTCAGTCAGAAGTGTTAGTGGCAGTAAAAGGTAATGACATGTGACTGTATACAACTAGATTGCTGCTTGGGATGCTCAGGTGGCACAACAGTCTAATCATCAGCTCTTTTATAGGCCAAATGGGCACAGATGTTATCGGCCATGTCTGAGGGACAGCGGAGCAAAGGGATTTCTCATTTCTGCTGTAACTGGGTGGTCAACATTACCTGTACAAAGACGGAAAATAATAGAGAGCAGTGTGCGACTGTCCTTATGTAAAACCGAGCCCTCATACAGATAAAAAAGCAGCTCTTTGATGTACTGCTAAGTGAGAGTAGGGGTTTGCTGAAGTAGACATCCAATAGAAAAACATTTCAAAAATAAAGTACTTACTTTTGCAGAAGATTAAACTGACTGTTGGCATGCAGGGTACCGTTAATGTGTATAATCCAGTCCTACAGAAAAACAGAAATCCAAATATAAGAGAATTATACATGCTGATATGAACCTTAAATGCACATGGGCCGTCAAGTATTTCCAATCCAATTATGATCAGTAGGACAGTACAAACTTTAATCTCCCACCCATCCCATCCCCTCACCTCCCAATTCTTTCTTACTCCCAGTCATGTCTTCTTCTTTTTCCCTTCTTTCCTTTCCTTCCTTGTTTCCTACCTTCATTCCCCTATCCCTCCATTCGTTTCCTTCCTTCCTCCTTCTCACGTTTGCTTTCTTTGCTTCCTCCCTCCCTGCCTACTTCTCTCGCCCATTTCCTTCCTTCCTTTCTCTCAAGAAAATTCATAATTCTCACTTACAAGTAGTGTTCATGATAAAAATACATTGACTTATGAATCTGGTAGAAATGAGAACGTCACTTTACACTGCTATTAAAAACGGAACTGTTGTGATGTATCCAGAATGGGAGCACAGTTCTATTTTAAAATAAATGTATGAATCATTACAATTTCTCGGTAACAATGTTGTATTCTAGATGTTGTTAAAAGACCTGTAGAAACTAATCATCTTATTAAAACATCTTATCCGTTTATGTGTATACTAACAAATGTTAAATGACAATCATCTCAGATTAATAGAAACCTAGATTTTAATATTCACCAGCTACTGGCCTGGAAAGCTGAACTCATTCGAGTAAACATGAATGAAAACCATGAAACCTATTGCTAACCTTATGTAAGTGAACACGTGACCCTACAAGTTTGAGATGCTATACATACCATTCGCGTTTGAAAACTGTGGTACATTCAGGTTGTAGTACAGCAATACAATAAATTAATTCAACTGAACTTTTACATTCAATTGTACAAATATTATATTACAAGTAATGTTCGATAAGTCGATTTCCAAATCAAATGTTCAACATTCTTTTACTTGCAGGCCACAATATGAAGCTAATCCAGAAATTTTGGCAAAAGTGCACGAGGAAACTCCGTATCAAATACCTTCTTCACTTACCCCCTCAGAAAGAGCCGTGATGTTGCAGAGAATGCACGCATAAGGAAAAACTGGGGGAACTTTGCCCCAGAAGTCTGACGCCTCCTTTCTGGTAGGAACCTTATGAATCGGTTCTATTGACAAAGAAAGCAAAGGTCTGGGATATCGGTCGGCATTCATGTAAGAGTGTGAGTCTGTTGATGAAGAGTCTGATACTGCTGAGGAGTAAACTTGTTTACTATAATATTGCTCGCCATTGTCCCTGCGAGGACGATCTAGAACTCTGCTGCCTTCACCACTGGAGACACTACTGCCTGTTTTACGAGGGTTCCCCCAGCGGTCTTGCCAACTATGGAGTTGATCTCTGGGGATAGGAAACGCTGAACGTGCAGACACATCTAATGGATACTTGGTCGATTTTAGGTGTCGGGCTTCTTCTCTATGGCAGGATGTGGAATCATCAAGTTGCCGAGATGTGCTGGATCTGGATGATAGAGTGCTGGACAGCTTTTGTTCTCTGATCTGTAAAAGAAGATCGGGAAGTGCGTCGACCGTGATGAGATCCTCCGGAAGTTTCGCAAGTTGGGCAAGGTCGGTTGAGTCCAGTCCACAGCTTTGAAGAAAAGACAAAGCATTTCCAGGTAAACAGACGGGAACGTCCACAGGTCTGCTGGAGGCCGACGGATGGGGCGGTTCCCCAGAGGAGGATTTACTTCTTGTTTGGTACATATCTGGGGAGCTTCTTCTGTAGTAGTTGTGTGACATGGTGCAGGACTGAAGGTTTTCAGACGAGGAAACGGCTGGAGAAAAATGAGCAAATGAGTGAAAGCAAATACGTTTTTGATAAAGATAAGATGAAGTGTAACAGGTTATTCACTTAACGATGGCTGTGGATAAGGAGAAGATCATGCGGTCGAGGTTTTTGTTGTGAGTAGAAGCATTTATTCAAATGCTGGTGCTTTTCTTAGGGTAATATTTAGGACAAGCATGTCGAATGATGCTTTCCAAAGTCTGGTCACATCTTTAAGGGTAAAAAACGTCTTACAACAGAAAATGCGACGAAGACTGGACGGCAGCGTTCAAATTTTAAATGTTCAACATTTTAAAATCTAATAACAAGGATTACTATGAAAAAAGTCAATTATTAATACACGCTACAACGTCTCATATAAAGCTATTAAGCCGACTTGTTTCAAGAGATGGGAACATATGTGAGATCAAGAGAATGTTGCAGAAACAGGAAACTGTTCCTACAGAAATAGGCTTCCTATATAAGGATCAGTCTCAAAACGGGCAAACTTCCTCAAATGCTATGTCATACGGTTCTGTGTGAGATCTCAACGCTGCCAGGTGAAGAGAAGCGCTATACTTGGCGGTAAAAAGGAAGCCCATTCAGAATTGTGAATTGGAAATGAAGATTGAGAGATAAAGGAGAATCCATATTGTAACTTACAATAAAACAAACAAAGAAAAGAACCAAAGAGACAAGAATGCAGCGCACACTGTTAGAAGTAACACAACACATGTAGCATTCATGAAACAAAACTATTGTGTGGGTGTGTGCGTAGTCAAGACAACCTGGAACGTTTGTGTGACGTCTGTAGGTACCAAAGAGGCTTTTTTAAACCTGAATTGCTGCACTATTACGCTCACCAACGACTCTACATTCAAAATGTCAAGAAAAATAGCAGTTCCTATGTAATGACTTCAGATTTCTGTTCTTGACCAACGTGAGTTGAACCTTAAGTGGTCTTTTGGAGTAGTAAACCTTACCATGGGTTTAAAAGTTTGTATTTTACCTTAGCCATGCTATCAGCTTTCATCTGATCCCAAAGTGAACCAACTAATCAGAAAAATGGACCTTAGTCAGGTTTCATACACCAATCTGGCATAACGGTATGACCACCTTCCTAACTAAATGGTTCTAAATAGCACGAACTGTGATGCACTGTGGATTTGGTCCGACACCTATCAGAACCTTCTCCGGCAGTTGGATGAGCCTTGGCCGCCCATGACCCTGTCACCGGGTTCTTTCCTTGGATCACTTGATAGATACTGACCAGTGCAGATCAGGAACACCCCACAAGAGCTGCAGTTTTGGAGATGCTCTAACCCAGGTGCTCAAATCCTAAAGCTTGCTCTGTGGAAAAATATTCTGTTCTTTTCAAACGTCTTCATATGTACAACGATAAACGGTGAAGTATTTAATTACCAGTACTATTAATTATTATTAATAATACATTATTTCTTATTGTCCATGATTTATATTGACCAATATAATAAAACAATGATTTTTGCATGTCTCGTTTCACATGTAGTGTCTATGTTAGGTCAGTTTTTTGTGTTTACTTGTAAATAATACACATTAAAATAGATAATAAACTCCTGTGGTAGGACTTGTGTTCCACAGAACCAATGGAGCTGCGTACAGTTTTATCGACCGGTTCAGAAAAAGAAAGTACTTACAACAATTGACATTTTATTTAGTTATTTTATTGTAAAGTAATTGTATAAATGACATAAATGTTAAGTATTTTACGCTAATGTTTATTTTAAAGGTAGAACCGAACGAACGGTAGCTAATGTTTTGCTTAGAAGCCCAAGAAATCAGCCTTGTTACTTATCCAAGTGTGAAGCAATTCATTGTTAACAAACTTAATTATTTTCTTTAATCAAGAAAAAATAAACAGTAGAAGTAAACATACCTCATTGTTGACTGTATAGAGCTGAGCATTTAAAACGTCGCTAGTTAGCACCGAAGCTAACCGTGTACTGGCTCACAGGGAGAAGCAGAAATCTCATCACAGTAAAAGTCTCTGTAAGGATGCAGTTTAAATAGCACGTTCTATATTCCTTTAAGTTATTATTGCATATCATACTTTATTTTAAATGGTTATGAGATCTGTTGTATTAAAATACTAACATTTCTGTTTTTTATTGGGGAGTAAAACACATTACAACAAATAATATGCATTGCAATAAGCAAATATGAACAGAACTTAATTGTGAACGTCCTGGTTAGTTTTCATTTTAATTTTTAACCCCCAAATTGGGCATTCGGGTTGCCAAAATACATACAAAGTAGTTACACATATAAAACAATGTTATATATAAATAAACTTCAATTAAATCGTGCACCTATTTAATTGTAAATTGCAAGGTTAGGTGCCTTGCTCAAGGTGCAACCCAACGGGCACCATGGATAGGGCTGCCTACCGTGTGCTCACCGCCCCCTAGTGTTCACTAGTGTGTATACGTGTGTTTCACTGCACTGATTGGGTTAATGGGA
>JAYDZG010000004.1:13110415-13127169 GCA_034509265.1 Microcambeva bendego | reverse complement strand
CCATCGCAGGTACCTACAGGACAATTCAGTGTCTCCGATCAACCTTGTAGCATGTCTTTGGACTGTGGGAGGAAACCGGAGTACCCGGACCGAGAACCCAGGACCTACTTGCTGTGAGGCGACAGTGCTACCCACTAAGCCACCGTGCCGCTCTGAGCTCTTTGTTTAAATAATTAGCATAGTTTTTCCTCTCCATTTGTTATCAGATTGTGACTATATTTTCTTTTTAAGGCACAACCTTGTAATCATTTCCCCAACATTCATTAGACAGACATTCATGTCTTTTAAGCTCTCTTTAAACAAAAGAGGCACAGCGGGGATGCAGATTTTGAGTGTGAAACTATTTAAAGCTGAAGGAGTTAAATGTTTTTAAGATGAAACTCAAACACTGTGTTCACGAAGCATCTCGATGAAAGTGGTTTAATACATCAAATCCTTCTTAGCTGTTTAGGGTGTTTTCATTCTCTTGCTTTTCTTTATATTTTATCATTATTATTGTTATTGTTTCTACTTATTTTGTTTCTAATTATCTGTCCTGTGATAATTGTTTGTGTTTTATGGTTGAAACTTTTGTGGGCTTCTGCCATTCTTGGCCAGGATCTCAGATTCTTAGTGCCAACTGTATACTGTATTTATGTACAGTATACTTTTGCTTTAAATACATAAACAGTCATCTATCGTATGATGAAGCACAGGACACACAAAACGACATTATATTTCATCAGATTTATTATTAAATGTAATATAGCGCTGTCACATAGCAACAGAAAAAGTAATACACGCAGCTCCCTGAAAAAGAAGCCTTACATGAAAAATATCAATGTTTAAATCCACCAAAATAAATACTGTTTACAAAAGTTTTACAACACATTCATGTTTAGAACTTCTGCTTTCAGAGCTTTGAGTTGTTCAGCGGTGGTGTTCATATGAGTCACTCTGTAAATGTGAGTGGGACTTAGAGGAGCATGTAGAGAGAGGGTCATTTATGTAAAGATGGATTGTAGATTTCTCATTGAACATCACACATGACTACACCGGCCTCCGTCAAACTCCTACATCAATCTAATATATGTAAAATATCCCAGGCTGTCAGATGAAAGTGAAGAATTACAAATCCTAGGCTTGGCTGAGCTGTTAGAATTATGGTAGCGGTCATGGTAACTTCTCATCTAGGAAAAAGCAGAATCTACTTCGGAACGGCTATATGGGAGTCGAAAAGCTTTCACCTGCCTTCTGTGGTCAATCCATAGGGGGGGAAAAAGCTTTTTCATCAAGCTTCAGTCGTCATTTAAGTCTTTGCATTTCTTAGCAATCGTTTTTTATTATTATTAATGGCTGAGTGCTTACTGTGGTCGAAATGTGGAACAGAAGTGAATGATCAAGGTGTCTGAATAAAAGCATTTTCTGGGTAACTTGTTGTACATGTTCATTTGTAAATATCATTTTAAATACACGGGGATGACACGGTGGCTTAGTGGGTAGCACTGTCGCCTCACAGCGAGAAGGTCCTGGGTTCGATCCTCAGGTGGGGCGGTCCGGGTCCTTTCAGTGTGGGTTTCCTCCGGGTACTGCGGTTTCCTCCGACAGTCCAAAGACCTGCTACCAGGTTAACTGGAGACACTGAATCATCCTGTAGGTACCTGCGATGGACTGGCACCCCTTCCAGGGTGTTACCTTGTGCCTTGCGCCCGTTGAAGAGCTGGGATAGGATCAAGCACCCCTCCCCGACCCTATTTAGGATAAGGGGTCACAGAAAATGAACTGAACTGAATTTTAAATACCCTGCTTGGGTGTTGCCTGGGTAATTCTGAGAATGAATTGCATCCAAAGTAATCTTAATTATTCATAGTTTCTCATCAATGGGAACGTTTCAATATTTTTCATTTACAAACCAGCTGCAAATTGAGCAACAGCCGACTTGTATATAAACTATATGGCCAGAAGTATGTGTTTTGTATTAATTGGTGACTTTGTCTATTTCAGTCTAAATTATGTCTCTCATGGGCAAAAACACATAATAGTGCATCCATAGATAACAGGCAGAAAAATGGCTTATACTGAAAAGGTCAGTGGCTTTAGCTGTGGGTCTGTAATAAGAAGCTACATTCCCTGCTAGATCTGGACCGGTCAACTGTACATGCTTTAACTGTTTAGGGGGATGATTTGAAGCAACAAGAGCTCAGCAGGCTGTCCGAGCTAACAGAACGAATCCATAGAACAGAAAAAGGTTCGTATCCGGACTGGCACATCAGGATCAGGGTGTTCAGGTGGTGCAGAGGGGCATTCTGCTACTGTTTGTGCATTTTTTAGCTTTCTGTCCTGAATAATGGCTCCAATTGCACAGCAAAGCTAACCCACACCCCCTCCGACACGTGGGTGGCAGCCGTATGCACCTTGACGAGTGTGTATGCCAACAGAAGTCATAACTGCATCAGTCATGAGAGAGTCTCTATCCAGATTTAATCCCGCCCCTATATGAGCAACACACCAATCGTTGACCAGGTCAAGCCGGCAGGCAGAACCGAGATTCGATTCGATTTCAGCATGTAGATTTTACCGCTGTGCCACTTGAGCGGCCAGATCTAGGATTCTTACCTCTCAGAGTTTGAATCTCAGTGCTTCATTTGCTTGACCGTGTACCCTTAAAAGAGGACAAAACTGGCCACTAGTCGGTGGCGTGGGAAAAGACTGGATTAAAAAAGGATTTTTTAATCAAGGTGCCTCTCCAGAAATCATAGCCTCCGTGACTTTGTGCATATTTACTTAGCTGTGGGTCCACCTTCCCACATCTGGAATCACTAGGTGCAATGCAGTAACACACTTCAGTCCGGTTCTCTGGCCAGCAGACACTGCCAATGATGCCGGTATGCAGACGCAGACCGGCTGATAGCACTGCTGGGATTCAAACTCTGGATTTCACTTCTTGAGCTGCTTAAAATTGTTACTTGTTAGTCCTAAAGTCAGTTGAATTTGGCAGTATTTTTAATGTAAAAGTTGGTTGTGAAGGCACGACCATCGTTTTAAACATAAACAGACCAAAGTCCACTGAAGAGCGCGGCGGGGGGGACGTCGCTCTGCTGCTCGGTACGAGACTCTGCAATCCAGCTAACAATAAGCTGAAAGAATAATGCCTCGCCTCTGAATGAAGCATACAGAATTAGGGTCATGAAGACAATCAGAGCCATTGCATAAAAATATTCTTATTTACAACGTGAACAGAATCAGACGTACATGCTAAGATCAGACCTTTAGCATAATGCATAAAGCCTTTCTCAGACAAAGCTTTTTTTCAATAAGCCTTTATCATCCACTTTGAATAAAATTACATTTATTGTATTCTCACTACATGTGCAGTACTGTGCAAAAGTCCCAGGAACACTGGGGTTTATGTACATAGGGTTCAGGAACTATTCAGAACTTACAAGAAATTGAATTCACCCACAGATCTGCGCTTGATCACCCAGACTAGGTATTTAAAACATTGAGGGTAATCGGAAACCTAGTGAATCTAGCTTTCTTACTGCCATCGTAGGTAGCTGCCTCAGTCACAGATGAGTCCAAACTTGTAAATAAAAACACATATTTATTGTCTGTGAGAAAAGTCATGCCACACTGAATGCTGGGATTGCCGTTATGCAAAGATGCTCCCTAGTTATTCACTGAAAATCCCATTAACATTTTAGATATCTCCCTGGGCAGCATTTTCAGGCGTCTGTGATTTCCAACAGCCTTCTTATTGCTGTCTATGTAGAAAGCGCGCTAGGTTTTCAAGAACACCCATTATAAAAGCTGCTACGGCAGCATTTACAGCTTTCTCTTTTTGGATGCATCTCTAAAAGGTTCATAAACCAGGATTGAAGCTTTTGCCGTACGTCACGGCAGATCGTCTCAAGCTCCATCAGACTTCTTCACTGAACCAAGACGGACAGACATTTCAGCAAATACTTGCTTTATAAAATGTCTTGATTTCCTTATAGACTCTTGCACAATACTGCTGCTGCTGCTGCTGTGATTGTATTTCCAGTTCAAATGAATTAGTCAAAACAGTTTTTTGTTTATTCCTCAGATCTGATAAACCATTATCAATGATAATACTGAAATATAATCAATGTCTGAAAGTGCTATAAGTGCTTTCATTGTAGAAGTGGTCCTTATCAAGTATAAAAACTACACATTTGTTTGGATTCTACCTATACAACTCTGTTAGGCTACCATTAAAACATGTCAATACCGCTTTGTAAAATGTGTAAGTTAAAAAGAATTTGATTCTGGACATGTTTAAAATATTTTGCAGTTATTTCCATCTCATGAACCCTACGTGAACTGAAATTTTAATAGGCAACACTGTCGCACTGTTCTCGGGGAGCCTGAGAAATTCTCCAATATCTGGCGATGTTCCCTTGCTTGATCCATTGGATGCTTTCTGGTTGAGCCGCGACATTCCGGTGGCGTGTCCCTGCGCTACCTGGACTGTTTGCACTTTGACCCAGTTTGACGGTGACCTTGATGAACGTGTTCATACGATGCAGTCAGAAGGATGCGAAACATGGCAAGGTTTCATAGCACCTGGATCTGTTTAAGTCATCTTTGAAAGAGTGGTAAGCTCTCTTAGCGGGAACATCTTACACAGCACTGTGTGCGACAGTATGGCACTAAGGACATCACTGTAATGTTTACTTCACCAGATTAAACCAGATTAAATGAACCCAAATAAGGACATTTCACATTACAACCTACAACTTAACCAGTAAGGGCACATTCACATGAGAAGCAACAGAACAACTTTTGCACTGGTCGTACAGTTGTTTCCTATGGATTGTTGTGGTGGGGCTTCCTTCGACTGAAGCTGCACAGTTTTGCCACTGACCATCCAATGAAACAACTTTTGAGGCAGTTTGAACAACACTCAATGTGAAAAAAGCTTAATGCTTAACCTTACACTCTGCACAATGCACCGTGATGCTCATTACTATCTTCCAACCATGAATAACTAAGAAACTTTAGTAAGCCGCACTTCTCCTGTCACTACGATAGCAAAGACACACTGGCACACCCTAAATCAAGCCCGATGTGTTGAAGCAATGACAAGAATTCCATTATCGGACCGGTAATAATTATGTTGTTCTTTCGGTACATTACATTAAGTTTTTTGTTTGCTTTATTGTAAGCATTTAAGCTAGTTGTTTTCTCTGAATAAAAATACTCTCAGCATTTTATAGAGCCTCAGGCTTACACACGTTTAAAAGTCTAAGTCAGGAACAATCATGTGGATGCGTTCAGACTAGATTTGGCGGTTATTCCATTCAAATGCAGATTTGTCTCATATTTGAAGAGGTTTTACCGCACCGATCAATCCAAGCGCCGAACAAAGTGGCAAAGACGAGCAGCAATGGGGAGCAAAGTGCAAAATGCTTCTCCTGTAAATGCACCCAAATGGTCTGTTTTTGCATCCTGTAGACTTGCAGGTTGCTTATAGTAATTTCCTGGCTTCGACACATACACAATAAAAACCTTCTTGTAAACAATATGTTGTGATAAATTATTCAGGGAATTACCTAAGACCCTTTAGACCTAATTGGGACATCTAGACTGGTTTACGTCTCCCTAAAATGGAACCACTTGACCAGATCAGCTGGTCTTTTTGTGTAGAGGCTTAAGGTCATTCAGTGCACCTTTCTAGTATTTAGTCAGGAATTGTTCTAGGTCAAAGACCATGTGTGAAAGATTATTCAACCATTTAAGAATAAAACCAGGGGGAACCTGATCTACTAATATAATGTTGCATTATCGTTTATGGCTGTTCACGGATGGATTTAAGGAAAATGTTCTAGGTGAAGATGCTTTTGGGAACACAATGGTTATTTAGGGAAGAATCTCTAGTGCCAACTTTACCGACAACTCCACCTTACTGGTGAGCTCAAAAGGCACCTGTTCTGTGACATCTGTCATCGAACCGATACATACATACAATTATAAATTAACAGTAAATTAAAATTAAAAAATTATAAATATCTTTATGCTGTTCATTTGTACAAACAATTTACAGAATATCGTGTCCATGGAGTTTGATCATTGCTGGTTTCGTAATTGCTGGAGCCAACAAATACAGTGCATTTCAAGCGTCTTCGGGGCCTTGAAAAACATGATATAATGATATCATTATTACTAAAATGTATCACAATGATGTGCGATACACACACTGTAAGTGTAGCGGTACCGTTTCCGGGCAAGGATTTAAATTCACATGAACCCAGGTAGATATTCCTCATCATCACTGCTGATGTTATATTTTGGAAGCAGGGAAAAAAAAAACTAAGAGAATGAGGAACAACACAGGTCATTTAACTAAAATAATAAATCAAATACCTTTGGCAACAATGTTCAATAGATTTTGGCGCGTTCTATAAATGTCAGTCGTCCAGTCGGTCATTTGGAAACCCTGGTGTGATCCTGTGCTGCAGGAACGGTGATGATGGGGAGATGTGGCACCTTCCTGTATCTGCTCTGATCCAGTGGAAGCTGTGGTCAGAAGCAGGATTCCTGCGACTCGGTGTCATTTTGCACCGACAGTTTTTCTTGTTCAGGATTGTTTCCGTTATGAAGAACTGAATATCTGGAAGTGAAAAAACAAGACGAGAAGATTCATGAGGTCTTGGGTTACATTTTTACATTGCTATCTGAAGCAGGCTAAAGCTCCTGAACTCGATTACAAATGCAGCTGCTGTTCAGCTCTATTAGAGTGCAAAGTAATGAACTTTTCTCCAGCTGTTCCTGTATTATGGGTCGCCACGGCATATCATTCAAGTCTGCATACCTGATGTGGCGGTGTTTGCTCAGAATAGCTCTGAATAGATGAGCGTCGATGCCCCCGCATCCCCCACCCCCCGCCATTAATTTAACATAAATGGAAAAACTTAAGCCTTATCAGTCGGAGACTAAATCCTATGTGGATCAAACACATTTACAGACCAGAGATTTAATATTTTTTAGGTAAACATTCCTAAAGGTAAAGGCAACCCGCACTATAAGACACTGAGACAAACTCATGACAAGCAGTGCAGGCTTACAGACAGTTATAAACTTTTACATTTGCAGCATTTAGCAGATGCTTTTTCAACCAAAGTGTCTTTTTTACCATGTCATGCTAGATTCAAGATTGAATGAATTAAACAGTGTCTGTGTGACAGTGACGATCAGTTTCTGCCATTTAATCCTGTATCTCTTCTGTTCGAGTCATATAGGCAGTTCATGACACTGCCAGCGCTTCCCAAAAGTCAAACTGAGCACGTCAACGAGAGGTAAACTCAGAGCGTCAGACATTCACACTGCAACCCTTCAGCCCTCGCGAAGTCTAGACCCAGAAAGGAAACAGAAAGCTGGAGCAGGATGGAGCAGAAAGCTCAATTACTGCCACATTGGCGTGTTTTATTGCTCGGCGTTCGGCTTGTGGAGATGCTTTACTTGAAACCAAGCTGCAGTCTGGAGAAATGCTGTTCAAACGTCACTCATCCATGATGAACGTCACCTGAAATGTCAGACTTTCCAATACAACCCTGAGCTGATGTAAACGGTCCGACAGTCTGGTTTAAACAGTTCTCGTCGTCGCCGTGCTTTAGTAAGATTCGACATTACGCTCGGATGGACAGGACATACTACACGGACGTCTGGAGATATCAGCGCAGACAAAACAACGAGCCGGACACCGTAAACGATGATGGCGTTGTTTTTTCCTTTCTGGATTGTGTGAGCTGCTGTGTGTCTTTGATGCTCGCAAAGCTGACCCAGCGATGACATAAAGGAGAAAAGACAGACCAAAATAAAAGAAAAAAGAGAACAAAACAAGATGGCCGCCTGTTTGTTTGCACTTCTGACCCACATCATTACAGTCCAATCACTCCTGTTGAGTCTGCTAGTTCCAGCGCTCCGTGATGAGCCATATATAGCACACTGGTGCAAAGGAGAAATTTGTGCATCCGCCTTCCTCCGGGAGGCTTCCGGCAATATGGAATAATAAATGCATTCTAGGGATTGTTCTCGCCCCCTCGGTTGGTTTCAAGTACCGACAGCATATTCGCCTTTTAAAAATCCTCAGAGCATTTGAGAGACATTCTAGATGGAGGTTAAAACCGCCCAGAAGAGACTGGCTAAGCTCAAAAAAGACTTTGATTCTGTATGTCGTATACAGCACTGGTGAATAATAATAATAATAAAAAGTATCAAATAAGGCGTACAGACTGTATATCTGGAACTGCTGTTCGTTTGAGCTTGGGACCGGTACTACAATATACTAGGGTGGCTCCCAGCTGACTGGAAGCAATGTAAAGTTACGAACCGGGGAGTTCAGACTCTCGGCACTGGCGGGCAAGCAGAAAATCCTGCGACATCCACTAGTGACTCTTTACAAATCCTAAAATAAATGTCGACTCGCTTCTTACAAAGCCACTTCAGTGTCTTTATACTGATAACATGCCGTGTCGATGTGAGAGGGGATTTATTAATACGTTAAGCATATATGAAAGTAGAAATCATGAACATCTCTTAGTTTAACACGAGGAGGTTGAGATGCGACTTTATTATTCCTAACAAATTGATCCATTGACTCAAAAATCTGCTGTCAGAATGATATAACAGGTTGAAAAAAAAAACTGTCCACTTGTATTCTGTATCAGTTACACCAACTACCTGTAGAACAGCAAATTTGGTTAAAACCCCTTCCTGCTCCCCTACATGCCCTTGAGTTAAGACTGCCCTGTCTGTACGCTCACAAGCTTTCAGTCGTCATAGCCTCTAAACTTTGGGAGTCCTTACCACAATCTATACTACATCCTTCTTTCAAAATAGTTTCATGAATTTCCTTCAATAAGCACTAATAAGGTTCTCAGCCTAGCAACCTTAAGAATAAGAAAATATTCATATAAATTAAATGTATTAATTTAAGCACTGTGGGTCCTGGATTCGATTCCCAGATGGGGTGATCAAGGTCGCGTCTTATCCTCCAGGTGCTCAGTGCAAAAACATGCCACCAGGTTCGTTGGAGACACACCCATAGGAACCTAGCCACTAGGATGCACAGAGCAGTGCATTGTAGTGCCGGTCCGAATAAATAGAACAGATGAGACAGGAAGGAAAAAGCTGTTCCAAATCAATAATGTGGACCATGATCTGCTGTGGCGACCCCTAGCGAAAGCAGGAGAGAAGAAGAGTATGATGATGATGATTATTATTATTATTATCTTAGCACAGAGGACTGTGATTCTCCACCGTGAGCATGACCAGTAGAAATGGCTTAATGAATCTAAAATAATAAGAAGTAGAATCTGTTTGGGGTCCATAGTAAGGCATAACGGGCAATACTTGTGACTTTCAAGATCCTCTTATCTAAGAAAAGAATTGTAGATTCATGACGTGTTCTGTGATTTCAAGAAAACATTGATTGAGAGAGAAGAAGAAGAATTGAAGCTGAAGAACATCAGGAGAGTGTTGGGATTAACCGAGACAAGGCAGATTAAGAGAGCTTACTCTAAAGTACGATACTATCTGCAATTTCATCCGGGTTAGCTGGAGACAAGGACCATCTATTACACACACATCTAGATTCATTTTTTGTCACTCGAGCTGAGGAGAAAGTTTTCAGACCATTTCGTCTCATCACAGAAAAAGCCATGATACAAACCCCACAATGACAAGCTCAACATTTACATTGAATTGTTATGTGTTATTATGGCTTTAGCACGGTCCGGGTCATGGTGGTACTGGGTTTGATGGATCACTGGATGGAAAGTGGTATCATGACCTCCGGATGATCCACAGCAATCAGCTATAGGTCTAAAGCTATAGATTTATCCCCTGGATCCAAGCATAGTGAACTTTTTAGAGCAATGTAGTTCTTGTTGTTCATATATATTCAATTTCAGTTTATAAAGGTAAAGTTTTGATTCAAACATTTTTTTGGTTTTGTGAATGACATTTAGGGGGAACATGCTGGAAGCAAGAAGAGCCTTGTTTTGATTTGCGGGTGGAGATGTCCAGGTCCTTTATCTATTTGTTGTTTCTGTGTCTACGTTGGTTTCCTCCTGTCCAAGGACATGCTGTCAGGTTAATTGGATCCTCTAAAATTGCCGTTGCTGTGCATGTGTGTGTGAGAGAGTGACATCAATCGTGTAATGGCTCTCTGTCTTCTTTGCCACACATCTGGTTTGAATCTGGTTGCACATCTGCTCCCTTCCATTTGTGGTGTAAAAAAGCAGTTGAAACCACAAATCTTTCGCTTGATTTAGTCTTTGGTTTCTATGGGCCCTATTAAATCGTCCAACAATGATACATTTTGTTTTTAATCGCTGTATCCTGGTCAAGGTTGTGGTGGGTGAAGTTTCATTGGAATCGCCAAGCTCGGTGCAGTAAGAGTCTGGATTAGATGCAAATCATGGATGATAATTATAATATGGACTGAATATGATGAGTAATCAAAAATATGACAGATTCTGAGTCTGGCCGGCCCTTCTCACAGCAAGAAGGTCCTGGGTTCGATCCGCAGATGGGGCGGCCCGGGTCCTATCTATGTGCATGTTCTCCCCGTGTCTGCGAGGGTTTCCTCCCACACTAAACATGCAGTGGGGTTAATTAGAGACACAAAGCACTGCACTGTGGTGCCGGTGCCAAGCCTGGATGAATAATGGGTTGTGTCAGGAAGGGCATCCAGTGTAAAAATATGCCAAATCAATAATGTGGAGATAAGACAAAAAACTCCACATTATTTAACTCTTTTGGGGCTTTTCCCTGCTGGCTCATTGATTTTGTGTATGGTGCCTTCAACAGGGTCTCTGAAGACCCCTGTGTTTTTTTTGTGGCACCCTTTGGCTATAATGGATTAACCATCATGGCGATGTAAGGTGTCTCCAGATGTGGAATGACTGCAACCCTTTTGAGAATGGAGGCCTAGAGCTGAATCAAATCTGAAAGACAAATCTGGTGCTTTGCTCCTTTTTAATTGCTGCCCTCGGTACGCCGAGCTCCTCTGTCTTTTATCTCTTTATTCCAAAAATGTGACTTATCACACATTGTAAGATGGAGAACCTAGTGTTGTGATAACAGTTTTTTTATCTTCTTGCTTGAGTTTTAAAAGTTCGCCGAGGCCCTTTTTCAGGGCGAGTGTGTGGAGTGTGATATCTCCTACTTTAGTAATGGACTTGTCTATCTGTTTTATCTCTGCTTTGGGCTGCAGATTTTAATTGGCTTCTTTTGTTTCGGTTATTTTGGTGAACTTTTATTTTGTAGGGTTTTTTTTAGCTATAGTATTGTTCTAACTTGGTTATGGATTCTGGCACATCCTGTTACACAGCATTACTAGACATAGTCCTAAATCCAGAATTTCCCTAGACCAAGGCATCAGAATGTTTTTGCCTAGGCTTAGTCTTTAAAACTCCTGATAAATCTTCTCTGCTGTGTCTTCACAGGTGTAAAAAGTCAAAAATAAAAAAGAAGGCATGGCTATGGGCTTCATCATTTGCTTCAACGAGAACACAACACATTGCAAAATATATCCAGTTACACGGCTGGGTAAACCTACAGGACGATTCAATGTCTCCCATTAACATGGTAGCATGTCTTTGGACTGTGGGAGGAAACCGGAGTACCCTGAGGAAACCCACGCGGACACGGAGAGAACATGCAAACTCCACACAGAAAGGACCGAGAACGCCCCACCAATTAAAAAAGAGGATTCTGGTCTTCTGATTTTAAATCTGGGCCCGTATTGTTCAAGCTTCTTAGTGTGCCATTTTAGTCTTAAGTGCTTAGAATCCCTCCATGTAGCAAACGGCACCCTTGTAAGAAAGTAATGATACCCATGATGCAATGCAATTCACCATACGATTTACCCCCCCGAACAATTTTAAACAAAATGAAACTGAAGAGAAATGATGACAAAAATATTTTGTCATTATCATTTCTGAAGTAGCTACAAAATATGCAAAACAATTTTAAATTAAGCATCATTTGTCTGGAAAACCCTGAACCGGGCAACCAAAGGTATAATGCCGCCGGTCCGGGAGTCACAGGAAAGGCCGGGCGCCAGCACATTGTAAGTGTTGAGGCATCAGTTCTGCTTATTGAGACTGTATTTCATTAGTGGTGGGCTGAAGCCCAGGTGGAGCAGTGGGTTAATTCTGCTAGCACAGCAGTGCCAAGAGTCTAAACTCTCCAGTTTGACCCCCTTGAAGGTTTATTTACATTACATTTTCAGCATTTAGCAGCATTTTATCCAAAACAACTTACAACTATGACTTGTTGGGATCGTTCAGGGGCCCAACATCGGGAACTTGGCGGTAGTGGGGCTTAAACCACTAAGCCATCACAGCCCTACATTACAAATAAAGTATTTCAACTTGTCACATTTCTAACATTGTGTGAAGCAACTGATTTAATCGTGAAGCACTAAACAAGATACTGTAGGCAGAAAAGTACACTTCAGAGTAGTAAGAGCATCATATTCTTCTGCCAGTGAGCTAGAATCACCAGACTGTACTTTGGCAGCCCTGTCAACATTACTTCATGGACCAATCTGTGCGTGTTATTCAAACTGACTCTGCAGGAGACTCCATACACCAGTGCAAAAGAAATAAATAACAAGCTACCGAATTGCTTAAGAACTAAATGGTAGCAGGAGCATTAAATGACTGGAAAATGAAGAGTACATATGGACAAGAATCAGGAGACCGGGTAAAGGAGAACAAGCAATCAAAATGAAAGGGCAAAGGTACAGAACGGGCCTTTCAGAGAGCAGAGATGAGTGCCAGTGTTTACCCATGAGCCACGCTCTTCGTTTACTAGGAGTATGTGAAGGAAGCACCTGAGTCGTTTTCCCAGGATGTAACCCGGGCCAAACTCTTATAACCGTAATAAACGTGTACAAGTCTGCTCTTGTAACCAAGCCAGAGCCATGAATCAAACTTACACGCCAACATGGAGCGCCAAGAATTCTTTTCTTCTTCGGCATGCCAGTAATAGCAAAAGTCAGAAAGCCGATCGATGTGTTGATGAGCAAAGGTGTTCACAGCTAACGATGCCACCGCACTTCTATATCGACTAACCTTTTAATCTGGTAAAGCACATTTTGAACTCACTCAGATTCACTTAATTTTAGTAATGATTTCATTCTGATCAATATTGATGAATATATTAGATAGTATGTTTACCCGATATTGAAAATTTGTCCTAAAAGGATTTTATACTGAAAGGTTTGCTCACCCCGTCCTACAGCAAGGCTGGGTTAAGCTTTAAAGAAATATTCGCCGTACTTTTTAATTTTTAGACTTTTGCCTTCTCATTTGAAACCACAGTCTGCTGCTTAGCAACCATCATTATTCTACACTACCCTCCTTAGGTGTGAATGGTCTTAGGGTTTCACTCTTATTCTTTGACTCAATGTTCTAAGTGGGCAGGTGGGTCTTCTGTGATCGAACTTAAAGCAGTTACTAATGATGAAGAATATTTTTTAGCTGCTGCTGATATATTGTATTAATATAAAGTTTAGCATCATGTGAAACAATGAATATTATGTCCTGAAAATAAAAACTAATAACGCATTGACTAAAAGCAGTCAAGATGAAAACATTATGAATGCAAAATAGATTATGTTCAACTAATTACCAAAATCTGAAAGTGAAAAACGACTTTGGAAGATTTGCAAATCATATCAGTTCAGTTAATTTCCTTAAACCCCTTATCCTAACCAGGGTTGGGTGGCTCCAGGGGTGCTGGAGCTTATTCCAGCTCTTCAAGGCACATGGTAACATGCTGGATGGGTTGCCCGCCCATTACAGGTACCTACAGGACAATTCAGTGTCTCAAATCAACCTGGTAGCATGTCTTTGGACTGTGGGAGGAAACCGGAGTACCCGGAGGAAACCCACACAAGACATGGAGAGAACATGCAAAGTCCACACAGGAGCCTGGACCATCTCACCAGGGGATCGAACCCAGGACCTTCTCGTTGTGAGGCCACCGTACCGCCCCTGGAAATTCTATTCGTAGTAATTAAAGTAATAAAACTTAGATTAGATTAGTAATCAGAATGTTGTCAGGTTGCCACTGTTGAGCCCTTGAGCAAGGCCCTTCACCTTCAGTAGTAAAGTAACGATACGCTTTAATTGTGTGATGCAATTCAAGATTTTTCACGATATGATTTCCCCTCAATTATTTAAACTAAATGAAACTGAAGAGAGATGATGACAAACGTATTTTGTCATTATCATTTCTGAGGTAGGTACAAAATATGCAAAACCCTGAACCGGGCACCCAGAAGTATAACACCAACGAGATGAGGCGTACTGCGCCAACACGCCCTGCTGTTTACGGTGCTATAGATCCAGTGCTCCCCTGTAGTCACTTTTATACCAGGTGGAAACATGCCTACCCATTAGTAACTACATGCTTGTTTCCATGGTGATATTTGTACAGGCCATAGGTTAATACCAACTACTGTCTGTCATAATTAATTTTGATTTGGCTGCACAGTGGTTTATTACGATAGATAAATAAATAATTATCTGGGCTAGCTGTTAAGTTTCTGGACTAGTAATCATGAGGTTGCTGATTCCCTCTCCAGACCTTAACACGGTGCTTAACCTTCAATCGCTTGAGTTGTATTTAGTGATGTGTGTACGTTGCTTTGGATAAAATCCCCGTTAAGGTTGGCGACCTCTAATGGGAGCAACCGAAAGCATTCCCATCTCGTTAGTGCTGGGCTAGGGTAATCATTTTCCATTATAGCACCATCTACTGGTAGAACAGCTTAACCCTTTCAGACCCTGTTTCCATTGTAATGGGCATCTTGTTTCCTCTTTTGTAAAGTTGTGTTGCACATAACATCGATCCAGACCGGTTGGCTATCAGAATAGACATTTTACCAGGCAATTAAACACCAGCGGGGTCCTTCCCATTGTAAGCACATTTAACTCATTTTGGACAATGGACATTTTATCATAAACGTATATTAGATTTTTTTGACTGAGCTTTGTTGAAGGCAGAAAAAAATCATTTATTTTTGATTTATATTTATTCTTTCCATCACTGGACATAATTTGGGTCTGAAAGAGTACATTTCACCCCAGCACGTCGGTACGCTGTACTTTTTGTTTCGTTTAGAAGAACTGACTAACTGTTAATTGAGAGTCCAATTCCTTTTTCTCAAGCAGCAATTGATTTAAAACAAGAGTATTAATAGCCCGAGCTATAAGCTTTTAGTTTCCAGGGAGATCCGAGTCGTCAGCTTCCTTTTATTGCTTCATGACCCCAAAACTCCGTATTCATAAGTGTCTAGAAGCTCCAATAAATCTTAGAGTGAAAAGAATCCTGTGCCTTAACAATCCTGGTCCTATACTTACCTGCCAGATGAAAATCCGATGACCATAACAGGAACGCATTAAAAAAGAAAGCAAATTGATGATAGTTCAGTACATATGGCAGTACCATTCGAAGAGCTATGACAACCATCATGCTTATAGCTCTGTAAATGGCGCTGCTATCTGCACCACATATGTCGAGTCCTTCAGCATCTTGTTTTCTGCCTCTTAGGAGAAATCATTTTAAAAAAGAATATATAAATGTAAATTATGTTTTGGTCAGGGTTGCAATGGGATTAGTTAGCCCACAAATCACTGGGCTTGATGCAGAAATACTACATACTCAACCCCCCCCCCAACACACACATAGCCGATCATGTCTGGATGTAGATGTCTTACCAGCTGTTAGCATCGTTAAGAATTCAAACCCTGGGTCACCGCAACAGTGGGTTTTCGAATTTACCGCTGCACTGAGCACCTTGTCCAAACTCAACATAACTCATTCACTCACTTTACTCCAGGAGCTTCAGTGTGCTCCCCTGGATGCGATAGACACCGCCGCAAACCAGATTTGGATAAGCGGTTAAACACCATGGACACAGGGAGAACATGCAAACTGGGAAACAAACCCAGGGCCTTCTAGCTGTGAGGCGACGGCGCTATACACCGAGCCACTGTAACGCCCATAACATCATTTTATAATTATTTACATACTTTTAAGTATGTGTAGAAATTTTCCTTTGTGCTCATTTACTTTCACTTTTAGGTGTTAGATGAGTGGCGGTGGTACCCTGGTATAGATTGGCAGTTTAAATCCCGGCTCTGCTATGCAGCCACTGTTGGGTCCTTAAACAAGATTGATCTAATGTTAATGATTAAAATATGAAAGGAGATTGTAGAGTTAAAATATGCAGAAGATAAATCTGACAGGTAGAAAACTAGCTAAGAGTAAGAAAACATTATATAAATCATTTTATAAATATACACAGCTGGTAAACAATCAGGAAAAAAGAAATGTTATTAGTTGGTGATATGTGGCTCTATCTGACCTCATACTAAAGAGATTTCTTCTTTTCCAATCTAGAAAAAATAGTTTGATGTCTACTGGGACGAGTGATTTATTTGACTGCGGGCCGCATTCCAGAAATTCAGCTTCTGGAGTTTTTAGTTACAGAGTTTATTGCATTAACAGTTGGGATATGAACTTAATGTGTAGAAAACTGCCCATTGGAATGATCCCCAGGCAGTTCAAGCATTTACGTTCACCAGCCTTTGTATGACAAAAAACGAATTATAAAATCTACACCTATAATGAGTTTTTAAAAATCTGCTGGTTCAGGTTTTGTTTTAAATAAATAACCCCTTGTTGCAGTAAACTTCAAGTCTGCTGTCTGTCCGTCTGTCTATCTATCC
>JAYDZG010000004.1:13085896-13097440 GCA_034509265.1 Microcambeva bendego | reverse complement strand
TCATAGTTACAGCACTGCTGGACTGGTAATCATAAGATTATAAGATAAGATTAATGCTCCCCCACTGCATTGTTACCGCTGGGTCCTTGATGAAGGCCATTAATTACTTAGATTGTCTGCTGTTTGGATAAAAATTCTCTGATAAATGCAGAGCCTATGCCACCCCGCTCAGACATAGCCAATGAAGTTGGTATGGAAATATCGGACTAGCAGTGGTACCACTGTGCCACCAGAGGGTCCGTTTCCATTAAGAAATATTTTGTTTTGAGTTGCTTTGGTAAAAAATACCCTGGAAAAATTTACCAGTAAATCACAGGGTAAACACATAAACACACACACACACACACACACACACACACACACACACACACCATCTCCAGTTAACCCGATTGGATGTATAGCGGTAGGAACCCTGAGCACATGGAGAACATGCAAACTCCAGACAGAAAGGACCATGCCTATATACTCTGTATATACTCTAAGAAACCTATATACTCTGTAGTGTGTATATATATATATATATTCAGTTCTAATGCTGGTATGTATGTTTACACACAAACGTTTTTGGCTCTGCAGTGTCTGAAGTGGACGTGCGACATCATGGTGGTAACAGAGCACAAACAGTTCCATCATTTCTATCAAATTGTAAAGAGGGAGCATGGTGAGACTTCAAACTGTGCTCCATCTATTCAGCTAAACTTAAAAAGCTTACTAGGAGGCCGAGGGCCGAGTCTCGTTTATTGTTCTTCTTGTAGCGGGTTGTATTGACAGCAAGGAGAACCAAGGATGCAGAGCTGTGCTTTTGCCTCGGCTGGCGTTTATTGTCCTCGTCACATGAGGTACCAAAGAGAAAAAAGAAATGATTTCTTTATTTCTTTATTTTACACCCTGACTACTTCAGGCTTTCCAATTTTCTCTCTGTGGTACGTTTACCTTCACAACACAGAGACGTTTCCTAACATTTATAGTGTGTCTGTTTTCACCCGATTGTGTTATGCTTCCTCTCTACTCGTGGTAACCGCACACCCGATCGAAGAGGGCGAACCGACCCCCTACCCCCTCCGACACGTGAGCAGCACCCGACTGCATTTAAGGAATTGAACCGATTTCTCCCTCACATCAGCCTTTTATATCAGTTATGATCCGGCCCTCTACCTGGATGAACAACACCCAACAATTGTTCAAATGGTCGCCCAGCCCAGCCGTATGGCAGAGCCGAGATTTGATCTGATGTATTCGATATTTCACCACGCTGAGTGACCCACATGACAAGTTTTTATTTTGTTACGAACAGACGCAACTTAAACAGGCAAGATAACGTTGGATACAGATGCCCCCAGTCAAATGTTACAGCTTTTGCTTGAACCCCACCCACCTGGCACAGTTTAATTTAACACGTCATGTGGTATGATTATTCAGATAGACGTTTGAAATTTTGACTTAATATACATTTACTAGCAAACGGTCGCTGCCCGAATAAAAACACAATCCCCAGGAGGCGCAAACGTGTAAACAAACAACAAATAGGTCATTTTTATGTATGATCGTATATTTAGCACTGCACATCTAAGGAGAAGCTAAGATTTCTAGTCTGAAAAAGACAGTTCACTCAAACCATAACTAGTTCATGTTTGGTTAGTCAATTTGCAAGCAAATTGAATTTAGCAGTTAGCTAACTCCACATAGAAAGGACATGGGTCTAGGGATCGAACCCGGGACTTTATCGGCGTGACGAGCAACCCAGCGGAGGAAAAGCATAAAAATGATTAAATCGATTCCATCCAGGAGTGTAAAAAAAGTGTCATTTCTGAAGCAGCTCTTCCAGCGGCTGCAAATCTTCATCGGCAGTAAGATATGTGAGAGCGCTCAGACGTGGCCTCTGGTTGGGTTTCGTTTCATTATCAGGCCTTCACTTTTAATCTAAAATATGTGTTTACTTGCTGACGCTCTGTGATGTATGTACAAAAGAGAGGCGAGATAAGACTCCCACACAGGCTGATGTAAGCTGATTATCCAATGCAAAAGGTGGATAGAAATGTAATTGCAGATGTCAGAAGAATGAAAAGAATGAAAAGCGATCTACCACAGATCTTTCCTGTAAGGGACTGTGATATGACCCAGGCAACTGAAGACACATCCGTTCGAGTGATCATTCAATTACGAAGGCGGTGGGCTTGCAGCACGGTTATTGTCTCGGCTGAACGAGGAGGGATGAAGGGGCGGCAGGAGTGACAGACGGGGCAGGAGGTAATGATGTATTTACACCAAAACGCTGACCATGTAGAATGAGTCCAGGTGTGAAATGACACTTTATTGATGTGATGATGGCGATAATGAGAGAACGTAATCGTACAGTGGGTTTGTGGTATTTGTCATTTAAAACAGTTCCCGTTAAAAGTTCCTAACTGCTGTGCTTGCTGCCGAAAGGAACAGCTGTAGAGTCTAAGTCTGGCTAATTATTCTGGCTTGGGGCAGATAGATGTCATGAGGTTGGTTAGCCCAGGGCAACCAAATAACAAGAAGCCTTATGTGAAATCTCTCTACTGGTAAAAAAAAAATATATATTATTATTAATATTATTTATTATTATGATTACTTTTTTTATTTATTAATATTATTTATTATTATTTATTATTTATTATTATTATTATTATTATTATTATTATTATTATTATTATTATTATTAATGATACTAATAATAAACTGAATATTGAATATAAAACTGAATATTTAGATAGATAGATTAATAGATAAGGTAGGTGGGTAGGTAGACAGACAGATAGATAGATGGATAGAGAGACAGACAGATAGTTAGACAGCCAGTCAGTAAGACAGATAGACAGAGATACAGGCAGACAGATAGACAAATAGATATACAGACAGACAGACATACATACACAGTTAGTTAGACAGACAGACAGATAGATAGGCAGACAGACAGACATATAGATGGATAGAGAGACAGACAGATAGTTAGACAGCCAGTCAGTAAGACAGATAGACAGATATATAGACAGACAGACATACAGATAGTTAGTTAGACAGACAGGCCGTTAGACAGATAGATAGGCAGACAGACAGAAAACCCATAATGACCAGAAAAAAGAAACCAGTGTAGAAAACCTTTGCCTGGAGGTCATTGTGCCCCGGACAGAGAGCTGAGGTTTTGGAAAGCAGCTGCTCAGAGAACCCCACACGTCACAGCTTTGTTTATCGGGCAGATTACCATTCTGAATGACTGGCTGTTTGGAAACAATGCTACTATTTATGTCCGGGGCACATTTCTAAATGCTGCTGAAAACAAAGTGGCAGGACGTTCACGGGTGGCTGGGAGGCCTGATACAGACTTGCAAGCTTTCTTTCTCCACTCTAGTTGGAAAGTAATACAGATAACGGCTCATTAAAAGGCCAGGATCATTCTCTCTCTAGTGATTAGTTCATATTGTAAGACCCACTACACACTATGGTACACAATTTCAAAGCCTGCGTTGACCTTGGTATTAAAATGGATTCCAAGTGTTTTTATTCCCTTGGTGCATTTTGTTAAACAAGGCGAGAAAGCAACGACTGTAGTCTGATCAAGATAACCAGTCTGGGAACACTCGAGAGGTGACTAGATCAGGCCGCATTCAAATTAAAAGCATTTTACTTTAATTTGAAGCTTATGTTTTAGTTTAAGGCAGTAAGAAATTGCCAGAATTAGCTTTTTCAAGTGTCTAAAAGGCTCAGGAACACCGAACCTCTCTTAGTTATTAATTATTAAGTTCTCTCCACTATTGGAATTCCTTTGTCCTAATTTTAAAACAAGATCTCATGTTAAGCGTTGTTTGTACAGCGCAGGTTACTTTTTTCAAGTATATCTGTTATATTAAAGAAACTTTACAGAATCCACAAAACATCAAACATCTGAGGCACTTTTAAAAGAGCAGAGGCGAACTGGGTCCCGGTTTAATCGGGTGAACTTTGAGCAACATGACATGAGGGCAATCTAACAACCAAATGAAACCCATTACAGGAGAAGTTTATGTGAAGCTTTAGACTCAAGTGAACTCCGAAGTGAAGAACTTGTAAGCTTGTAGCAACAGTGAATGTCAGTTGTAGCTAAGAAAGTGTCTGACTAGTCGAATTTGTTTTCGAATTGCTGTTCACGCCTCCTCTGACACGTGTACCGCCTTTAACGGAAGCCTATTCCACCCATATGGGCGTCTCTATGTCTTTCAAACAGGGGCCTTATGCAGCCTTTGAAGATGCACATAGTGAACACTAGGGGGCGGTGAGCAAATGTGCCTGGAGCGGCGTGCAGCCCTAGCCACGGTGCCCAGGGAGAAGTTAGGGGTTGGGTGCCTCCTAGCCTTGGGAGTCGTGACCTGTCGGCTCTGGGAATTGACCTGGGAACCTTCTGATCGCAAGCCAAGTTCTCTGATTACCAGGCCACGGCTTTATCAGGGCTAGGTGTACTAGTAAGAATATTATATGGACTATTATTAGTAGTATGAGATCTGGGTCCCAATCTCAGCGCTGCTGTTGGGCAAGTCTGATTCCATGTCCAGTGTTTATCTAAAGTGACTTACATGATAGTTACAGAAGACAATCTGAGCAATACAGGGTTGAGGGCATTGCTCAAGGGTCCAGTAGCGGCAACCAGCCAGTGGTGGTATTCGACCCTGCACCATTCTGCTTACCAGTCGAGTCCCTTAAACACTACGGTAAGACTGTCCGGGCTGTTTTATCAGTGTGGTGGATGTGCTGCTGTTTTGCCGGTCCTGATGTTTTAGCTCACTGGTGTCTGTGATCAGCAGCACTCGAGAGAAGTGATGTACAGAGCTCCCATATCACTGCGCATCACGTGACGGGTAAGTGCGCAAAGGAAGAGTAAACACATTTTGTACACATGGCTAAGTGACCAGATACACGAGTAACAGGTTTCTTTAGCAGTACGTGCTTCGCTTAGCTCAGCGGATTGAAAACTGTATTACAAGTACCACTAGTGGTGCTTCAATCTCCCCCAGGTGATAGGCTTAATGACCTTTGAGAATCTGCTGCATCAACAGACAGAAAAAGAATCTTAGTTTGCTCGATTCAAATAAATATTTTTATAATATAGTCTCTCTGCCTTAGTACTTGATTCATTCTCAATACTGTTTCAGGACAAATAAATACATCAAAAATCCAATAATGCAAAATAATAAAACAGTTTAAATGAGCATGGTCATGTGATTATAGAAATGATGGCCATGTTTATTATTTATTGGGATTTTAACTCTTTGGTTTCATTCAAGAGTATTCATCAGTACACACATTATATCAAACACAGTCGTGGAGAATTTTGATCTCCAATTTACCTCACTTGCACTTTGGACTGTGAGAGGAAACTGGAGCGCCCAAGACCTTCTTACAGGGAGGTAACAGTGCTAGGGGCAGGTCGTAGCCTAGTGTTTAGGGTACATGACTAGTAATCTGAAGGTCACCGGATCAAACCTCACCACTGCCAGGTTGCTGCTGTTGGACCCTTGACCCTCATTTCTCAGACTGTATGTAAATTGATTTGAATAAAGGTGTCCCACACACCATGTAGATCAGTGATTAGGCATGTTTTCAGTATAATGTCCTCCTGACAGGTGACCAATAGAGGTGCGCATGACAGACGTGACAGGTAACTGAAATTATACGACAGGTAGTTCTGACCTTCCAATCTGACTGGATGAGAAGCGTTCCAGCTTCTTCTTTTTTTTCCACACCAACTCTGCTGATGCGTAATGAGTGACGCGTTGCCACAGTAATGGCAAAGTTTATGCACACAAACCGCTACTTGTTTTGTATTTGTGCGTATAAAAACGAGAAATGAATTAAATGGATTTGATTGGTAGCCCGTTTGGTCGGACGAAATTCTGATCAAATCCTGATTCTGTCGACACTGTGAATGAAATACATGGAATACGCATATTCAATATGCAATTCTGGGCTTCTTTGATTTATTTTGTAAAATACTGTTGTGAAAGTGGTAGAACACTGGAGGTCGTGTGTTATTGCGAATAACATCACGGTGCGATGAACTAATCACTCCCTCTCGTGTTCCATTGCTCAGTAATATGCAGCCTGTGTGCTGGTAATTTGCTCCAGGTGAGAATGCTTCTACTAATCACGGTTTCTTTCAAGTTGTCGGCTCCGTTGTTGATGTTTCCACCTTTCAGCTTGGGCAGCACGGTGGCTTAGTGGGTAGCACTGTTGCCTCACAGTGAGAAGGTCCTGGGCTTAGATCCCCGGGTGGGGCGATCTAGGTCCTTTCTTTGTGAAGTCTGCATGTTCTTCCCGTGGCCGCATGGGTTTCCTCCGGGTACTCCGGTTTCCTCCCACAGTCCAAAGACATGCTACCAGGTTGACTGGAGACACTGAATTATCCTGTAGGTACCTGTGATGGACTGGCACCCCGTCCAGGGTGTCGCCGTGTGCCTTTGTGGCCGTTGAAGAGCTGCGAAAGTCTCCAGCACCCTTTTGTATATGTATGATTTTCAACAGCCTGTTTGTGATCAAAATGTGTTTACTTGTCTGTGACATTTGGCACCATAAACTGCATGATTCTATATATGGACCGTATAGCCCCAAGAGTGAAGTGGGTTCATTATCTTTCTCTTGTGGACATTATGAAACCAAACTGTATTAAATGCAAAACTAAATGAGAGCTAATTATGCCTTGACTTACAGATGTGACACCTGTGATTAATGTTTAATGGTAAACGTTTTAACACATAGCCCAGTATATGTAAGTTATTGTTCGGGTATAAGCAGGCTATGTATGACAGATAAAACTGTCATATCATAGCACTGTCACTGGCCAGAAATAATACATAATATTTTTGCAAGGCTGGGATTTGTATTTGCAAGATTTTTATATGCACAGTGATGTTTGCAAAATTGCGTCGTCCAAGCACAGTGTCTCGACAGGTAATGCAATTAGAATGATTTATTCCTTCCTGTTATGTGTCGGTCTCACAGCTACAAATGAAAGGTTTTTAATAAGTGTCACATTGGTGCTAATGCGCTATGTACATTGCTGCTTCCTTCTGAGAAATATTGGCTCAAATTTGGTTAATTCAGTAATAAATGCTATGTAAAAAGCCCCCGTTATCTTTACCCTCTAACAGGCAGAATTGTTCCAGTTGGAAAGAGCTCCGATTTACAGCTTTACTGAACAAACCAGATCAAGTGTGGGTGCTGCATTACAAAAGTATGAGAAATAGCACAGTCTGTAATGAATTAAAGTTTCATTAAAGGCCCATTTATTAGAGTGCTGGGCCTTTAATAGCCATCAGAACAGTTCCACGGCAGCATTGATCCTAAACACGTCCATGCCTGTGCTATGAGAGCAGAACATTGTTCTTCATTAAAACAAATGTACCGCAGGTTTCCAACTGTGTTTAGATGTGGGGATTCTGGGAGCCACATTATGGCCACAGGATCATGAGCTTGTAGCCTAGTCGTTAAGGCACCCCACCAGTGTCCAGTTGCTGCCTGTACCCTTAATTTCTCACACTCTGTGTCAGGGAAGTGTAATTATCTGCTGAGTAGGGATGGCACGATACCAGAAATGTAGAAGTCGGTACCAATACCACTAAAATTCCACGATTCTCGATGCCAATTTCGATACCATAAAGAAGAAAAAAAAATTTAATGTATATTTACAAAAACCCTTTTATTTAAAAAGTATTTTTCCACCAAAAAGTGCACTATAGTTAACACCTTTTTTTTCCAAGTAACAAACATTTATATTTACTACTATTGGTGGACTACCTAGACGTATTTTACTTCATCCTGCGCTCCCAGAAGTCATCTGTTCCAAATGCTAGATGCCTTTTATTCCTCCTACTGAGTCACCTTCAAATCTAAACTCTGTATTCAGCGGAGAACGAGTCAGCGTCAGAGTCATCTCCATGCATGGAGGTGCTTTCAGTGGTAATAAAAGATTCTTTAATGAGTATAAATGTGGACGAGTGTGTTTCTATGTAATTCTGAGCTCAGCAGTGAAGTTTAAGCGTTCGGTAGCCGTTTGTAGCTAACGCTGGTCACATTGATTTAAATGGTATTATGCTAATGCTAATGATGTGATCGTTACCCTGATAGACTGTGTGAATAACCTGATTTATAAAGAGATTAGATAATAGAACACTCACTAGTTAAACAGTAAGACAGCGAAGCAGCTCACTATGATCATCCCGGTGTTACTGTTTTAACTTTCTCGGATTATTAGGACATTAGGTCTGGGAGATCTGTGAAACCTTCAGTAGATCCGGTACCTAAGGAAATGAGAACCGAATCATTTTCAGAACTTTGGTATCGACTTGGTACTGAAGTATCAGTTCTTGTGACATCTCTCCTTCTGAATAAATAAAATGTAACTAATGTTTTATCATTGGTAGGATTGCTACTATTGCAAATACCCTAAAATCTTTTTTTCCATTTGTCTTATGATGGCAGCAGTTGTAGATTAGTGCTTAAAATGTACTAGTAATCAGAATGTCACTGGTTCAAATCCCACCCATGCCAGGTTGTTGCTATTGGGCCCTTAACCCTCAATTGCTCACACTCTATACTCCGACTGTCACTGTCCTGTAGATCGCTTTGGATAAAGGCGTCTCCCACAATGCAGAAATGTAAATGTAGCTTGACACTTGTACAATCTCTTCACCTTACAGAGTCATAACACCCATAAAGAGACCCATTATGAACTCTGTCAATACCTCACCACTAGTGCTGTAACCTCGAGCAGACCGCAGTGGTCACAAATATACAGAGGCGATTAAACCTGGTTGATTTCCATCGCTCAGATGGAGCTACCAGGCGACGTCAAAAGCAGCCCAAGAGCTCAAGATTTAACATTCTGATCACCATTGTATGACCGCCTATATATTTTGCCACTGCCACTGTCTAGAACCTCAACCCTTCAGTTAATAGTCCAAAGCTTACAAGAGGCACAAAGTACAATGGCTGTTCAAGGCTACCCTTGTCCCTAACCCTACATATCGTGTGGATGGAAGGACGGTCATGTCACGACATCGTGCTCGTCAGAATTTAGATGTTCCAACATAATGCAAGATTTTGCCATGACAATTCCCTCAGATGGTTCAAAATACTAATGAATCAATGATTTTATTCATTCCATGTCTGTTTTACTAGTGCTTTATTCTGATCAGAACCATGGTTAGTAGGACCTAAACCCTGCTGACAAAACCCTGAAACTGAGTCATTTGGATCTCTGGCATTTAAGTTTACCTGAATTTCCTTTGAACAGCATCTACATGTTTGACCACTATTAAAGTAATGTATTTTTTTAACTTGCATATTTACTTCCTTCTTGATTCTTGATAGACTGGTAATTGAATAATTGCTTGTTTTAGTTTTTATTTGAATTTATCATCCAACTGAAATTCTGCTGAAGGAGAAATACAATCATTTAATTTTCACCAACTGCTTTATTCCAGTCAGGTTTGTAGCAGGTCCAGTTCTAGTGTGGAGTACTTGGCCTCCAGACAGGAATATCCTAAAATGAGTGTGAATTGATTGAAGGGCATTACAAACCACACTAATATCCAGTTCATTAAACAATATCTTGTGTGGCACCGCATGCTGCAATCTTAGATTTTTTGACTAGCACTGTCGCCTCACAACAAGGTCCTGGGTCCTTTCTGTGTGGAGTTTGCATGTTCTCACAGTGTCTATGTTGGTTCCTCACGGTCTGAAAACATGCAGTCACCCTACGGGTGAACGGGTCTGTGTGTTTGTGTGTAAAAACATTAACCCTGTGATGGGCTGGTGTTGAAGTCGAGGTTAAAAACACATTTATTTACTCAGGCTTTTAATTAAGTCTTCAAACTAGGGTGTGTGGCTCCGGTCTTGGGCATTTGGGTGGTCTGGTGCTCATGTTTGTCAGATTTCCTGGCAGTGCATGTTTGCTTCTGGCTGCTTCTGATTTTACCTCTGGGGGTTGCATGTTTGCCTCTGGCTGTCCACCCCAAATATAGACATGGGAGCAGAGCTTGGGGGTTCTTGTTAATAGAAACTTGTGGTGATCAGGGATATTGGGTTGCTGTTGCTCTGCTTCTCCTGTCTGATCACTGGTTTGATGAGTGATCAGGTGAGTTGGGCGCTGATGAAAGCCTTCATGACTTTGTTACATGCTCGCTCTCCCTTTTAGTTACGCTGTTATAGTTAGGGGTGTCAAAAGCTACTCTCTGTTTACTCTTAATGATTTCACTTTTTAACTATATCTTCTGTTGTTTCACTCTGAGGTGAGATTTCTGATGGAAGCCTGTTCATCTCTCGAGTCTGCACATCTTGACTGATATGCCAACAATGCTGCTCCTGATAGATGAGATGGGGCCAGGCGTGTCTTCTCAAAGAACTTCCAGAACTCAGTCCTCAGCCTATTTCAGAAACTTAATAATAATTAAATACTTATTTAATACTTATACTTAATAAATAATTAAAAACTCCTATATATTTATAGTTCAGTTCATTTTCTTCGACTCCTTATCCTAATTAGGGTCAGGGAGGGGTGCTGGAACCTATCCCAGGTCTTCAACGGATACAAGGCACAAGGTGAGACCCTTGATGGGGCGCCAGTCCATTGCAGGTACTTACAGGACAATTCAGCATCTCCAATTGACCCGGAAGCATGTCTTTGGACTGTGGGAGGAAACCAGAGTACCCGGAGGAAACCCACGTGGACACGGGGAGAACAGGCAAACTCCACACAGAAAGGACCCAGATCACCCCACCCGGGGATCGAACCCAGGACCTTTTAATCTAATGAATTTTACCTTTTAGTCTAATGTATTTTTTTGTTTGCATGAACTGCATAAATCTTGTTTATTGAAAAATAATCTCCAGTCCACCCAAGATGGATGGGCCCTTGCTGAGTCTGGTTCCTCCAGGGTTTCTTCCTGTGTTTTTCGGGAGCTTTTCCTTGCCACAGTCACCCATGGCTAGCTCAACAGGGGGTCTGGTGGTTCTAAACTGTGGTGCTGCTTTGTGACTATATCTATTGTAAAAAGTGATATACAAATAAATTGACTTGACCCAGACTGGATAAGCACTTAAGAAACCGAGTGAGTTAACCAGCATTTGTATACTTTAACTTGAAATATTAGATTATGCTTTTCGTCTCTCATTGTTTAAATCGGAACCAGGAAACAAACTCACTTCTCACTGTCTGGGCCTCTGGGGGTTTGCTTACCGCAGCTATGAACCTAAACCCTGGGAAATGACAAATGGAGGTCTGAGACTAACAGAGTAACATTACTCTGCATTTTTCAGTAGCTGCAGTTTGTAATGCAACACGGTTACTGTTACATGTTCACAAATTGTACAATAATTTGCTTTTGGTGGATCTTGATGGGGAAAAAAGATGAGTTTGAGCACACACACCATGATGCACCGTTTGTACTGTTAGTATTATGCTTGTTGTTAGTTTATCAGTTCAGTTTTAATTGCAGACACAGTGGTGCGTGATTTTCATTATTTCACAGACGCTTTTATCTGAAGCGACTT
>JAYDZG010000004.1:13018631-13032174 GCA_034509265.1 Microcambeva bendego | reverse complement strand
ATATATATATATATAAGTCACATTATTTTTCTTCCCTTTTAAGCGCTCTGCACTCTGCACCAAGGGGCTTAACCTAACATCTTGCAGGTGCCAGGTTACACTTGGCTCATCTGCTCACCCCTTATTCTACCTTGCACCCAGTGTCTCCAAGTGCCAGGAAAACTGACCAAAACCTTGTTGCCCAAAATAAAAAAAAAATGTTTCAATTCAGTTTCAATGCATGTTGTTTTGAACTTGTCTCACGTAGGTGCCCCCAAGCAGCTTAGTGAGAATCAGATTTTTCTAGATCCCTGACAGCTGTCATGGGGTTCTGTATGATGGAGCATTTGATAAGGTGCCACAGCTAGAAGTCTAAAACCTGTTTTCTGTGACTGCATTGTCTTTGCTTCAGTCTCAGTCATTTACCTGCTAGTGTGGATTACTGACCCGAAACGCCTCAATGCTCCGATGTCAGCTTCGGTGTAACAGTGAATTCATCCTTCCACTCCATTCACTGACATGACTAAAGACTTTCTCCCTCAAGACATAATTCTGAAGAAAACGAATGAATTTGGTTTGGGAAAATGCTTATCTTATAGACCATGGAAAGGCTTTTGTGGGACTGAGATGAATCTTCCTTGATTAGCAATAATACTGGATTGTATTATAAGTGCCATGAAGTGTGTTTAATTATATATTGTTAATGAGCCTTCTGGGCTTATTTAAAAACCTTAATAAAAAGCAGCATACCTTATGTGCAATTGATTTAACAGCAGGATATGTCCTTTTCTGAAAAGGGCTTCTGGGAGCAGCCAGATCTTCATTAAGTCAAGCAGATGTAATGCATTTTCATGGTCAATCCCATGTTGTCTGCCTGTATCACACTACAATTACTTGTATCCTTAATTAGTTTAGATTCAGAGCCACTGGCTGGGACTATGCAGTTAACATTCCATCACCCAAAAAAAATCTTTAGTAAACATATTTAAGCAGTTTTGCTATGCTCTGCATCTTCGTGGTTACATGCACAATTAATTAACTGACATAGATCAGCTGTTGGAATTACTGAATGGAGCTGCCAATACTTAATGAAAACTTGCTCCGTCATACCTGCTCTGCTCATGGTGATAACCTTAGTCGGGATCAATATGAAGGCTAAGAGAGTACTATTCCCTTGATAAATACAATCAGTGAGGCTTGTCGTTTGTCAAAATGAAGAAAAGCTGGAGAACCCATGGAGAACCTCTTGGGAAAAAGCCAGCAAGTGGGAAAGCAGTGAGTATATAAAAAACAGACTTGGATGATTTCCATTAAGCTAGAGGGATGCTGCTTTTCCTCTTTCTGGCTTATTTTTACTATCACTACCTGACAAACATCAGTCAGTATACAGCTATACATGCAGAGTAGCAACTCGAATGAATGAATGAATACTAGCAGGTTAATTTGATCTGAAAGTTGCAGTATTTAGTTCGGACTGTTAAAAGCAGATTTCTTCCTATGACATTTTAAGATTTTTAGCTATCTGTCCAGAAGGATATTCCTACTTTGTGCTCAGGAGACATAAGACAGACCTGAATAAAGCAGCAGATAAAAGTTACATGAACCAACAGGAAGGTTTATTTTGAAAAGTCTGCAAGGATGCCACCAAAACAAATCCTCTCCTCAGTAAGGCTTTTAGGTAACACTGTTAGTCATATGGCTTAAAGCTTAACAGAAATGTGTTCACTGATCACTTGAAGAAAAAAAGCAAATGCTTCTTTCTTGCCAAGAGTATCTCTGCCCATGCACCATATAGCCTGTGTGACTCATAATTCAGCGGCCTCTAGTTCATAACTAACAGGGTTCTTTTAGTTCTTTTTGTAATCCTTAGATTATTTTTTAAAAGCTAGACCAAATATTTTATAGTATCAGAAATATAAGGTTATTACACAACTTGGCAATAAATAACTGTTCATTGTTTTACTGAGTACAGCCCTAAACAAGGCTATTTATAGGGGGGGGCAGAGAAATCAGATGCTGTATAATTGCTGTTCAATTTATTGATACATATTTTTGACCACGCTGATTTTTTATATTTATTAGTAAATCAATATGATCAAGATACAATAGATGCTGGTAAATGAAATGCGTTTCATACACCTTTCTTTGAATTTAACATTTACACAATTTCATTAAGCATCTGCTAAAAAACTTGTAATGTCATTAGACTACATAACGTTAAACTAGATGTTTTTTTAGACTAAATGATAAATAAATGTCTACTAAATAATTTATCATATAAAGAGATTTATTTTATAAAGATCTTGCCATGCTTGAAAAAAGCTGTACAGCTCATATTTTAGCTAAGAGAAAAAAAAAGTACATGGACATGTAACCTATGGTTCTAAGGCTGTGAAAATAGCTTTCAAGACAGCTTTTCTCCAAAGATAGAATGTGTATGTGTGCCCCACAACGCAGCCCAGTACAACACTTCCACGGACCCACACAAATGTTAGACGCAAAGACTTTGATATTACAAGTGTTTATAAGCATTTGCAGTGTCTGTTGGACTTCGATCATTATTCTGGCCTTGAAGTTGCACCCTAGTGATGCCAGACCCAGCTGAATCATGCATCTTTCAGATCAAACTAGTCAACATCAAAAGATAAACAAAGAAAACTGAGGTCCACAAATAAGACTATTACACATGGTTTTCCGTGCCTTCCCACCCACTGTAGTTTTGTTAGGCTGCTGGATCTAAATAGACCCTCCTGCATTCGTAATGTGATTGGAGCTGTAGATGTGAAGCTGTCATGGCTTCAGCAGCTTTATTATATGGTGTGCTTGCCACCTCTTACATTCATAATTATATACAAATAACAGCTGGAGAAATGGAAATACAGTACCATATATGTCATTATATACATAGAGGGGAGCTGTGCTCAAAGCGAAAGACGTAATAATTTACATGGACGCTTCCAGAATAGCAAAACTGCAACAGGTCAGTGGTAAACAATCTGATTTAGTGCCACTGAGCACCATGGCAACAAGACTGCCTTGTTGCTTGGTTTTCCAAATTAGTGCCCTGATGTTATAAGGCATGTAAGGCGTAACATACAGTTTATTTCTTTTGTCGATTGTACTTCTGCTAATAAATAATTGTAAAGTTAGGGTCAAGATAATGAAAAGTATCAACACAGCTGTGACCCATTAAAGAAAGTCTAATATTATTCATTACTTATTTTGCCTGGACAATGAGCTTAGCGTTTCAGAATTCTGTGTATTTTAGGGTCTATCTTGTAACAGTATAATGTGTGTTTCGATTTTCTTTTACTTTTTAAAATATAGTCAGGGGCAACCCTATTCCCCCTTGAGCATAAATATCTGAATGTGACTTGACCTGTGTCCTCTCTTATGATTTTTTAAGCATGAAGTGTTTCAAAGAGACCTTTTTCAGATAAAAAAAAAAGACAAGGCTGCATTAAAAAAACCTTTAGAAACAAATACCTACTTTTCCCTGGTTTATCAAAGTGTGCATTAAAAATACAAAAGCCGCTGGCTAGGCATAACGTCATGAGCACCTGTTAGTGGGTTGGAAATATTAGGCAGCAAGTGAACATTTTATTTACAAAGTGCATGTGTTTAAAGGAGTAGAAATGGGATTTAAGTGAATTTGACAAGGAATAAATTGTGATGGCTAGACAAGCATCTCTAAAATGGCAGCTCTAGTAAAAGTGGTCCGAGGGAAAAAAAAGAGTGGTAAACTGGAGACAATGTCCTGGGCAGCCAAGACTCCCCTTATTAAACAACAGTTTTTAATGTGGCTTTTTGGAAATTATTATTACCAACCTGTTTTAAAACCTCTTCACTTCACACCACCAGTAGCCCCTTTAACTTTAAAACAACCAGATGTGTTCATGAACCTGTTAAAGGGGTGAAACACATAAAACATAGAAAACCAATGCCGACAGGAAAAAGACAAGCCAACCTTCACAAGCAGATGCAAATTAATGCAAATTATCTATTGTGAATTCTAAGTAGCCACTCCCAAAAATGCACATGCTTTGCTTTAGATCTAAATAGAGGTAAAAGTGGATATTTTTGTAAAATGGAAGTAACAAAAATAATTACATAGTTTTTTTGTATCAAATTCCAGACCAAATTTTAAAATTAGTGATTAAGAAAAATCAGCAGCTCATTACAGAACACAATATAACACAAATCATCATTCATTGGCTTACATCTAGGCGGGAATAAGACGAGAAGCTGATAATTACATGTGAAACATACAAAACCCCTGACCGTACACTATAGGAAAGTCTGGAACCCAGGTCTCTTGTGCCTACCCTACTACCTGCTTCATATCATTATGACACCCAACTTGGTGACCAACCCTGGAGAAAAATATTTTCATTAGCAATCTTACAAATGGTTTGTTATATACAGATAACATTATGACCATCAGAACCAGCATTCTCTTTTTCAGGATTTTGAATTATGTTGGATCAGGCCAATCTTCTCTCCCCATGTGTATCAATAAGTCTTCAGCCCCATGAACCTTTTTGAAATACCATGTTTGATAGACTCTGACCACTGTGCACCGGGAACACCCAACAAGAGCTGCAGTTTTGGAGATCACAATCACAAGCCATCACAATTTGGCCCTGGTCAAACTCACACAAATCCATTTTTCCTGCTTCTAATACGAACATTGATACATGTTGGTGGGTGGTATATATTAAGCAGCAATTGATTTTTCCTGTCAGTTATAATAATGTTATGACTGGTCGGTGAAACACATCCATAGAGCATATCATCCTTATTGATGAAAACTGCAGGACAATAAAAATAAAATGAATAATCAAGATGTACCTAAGATCAAGAAATCAATAAGTAATAATCTAGATGGTTTCCAAGGAATTATGAGCAAACCAACAAAGGTCTTGTAGTACAGATTTACCCTACACAATCTCCTAAACTAAAATCCCACAGGGTTTTGAACATGTTCTTCTCTTTTGGCGCACACACACACACACACACACACACACACACACACACACACACACACACACACACACACACTTCCCAGGTAAAGAAAAACCCTCCTACAATTCATATGCTAATGAAAAGCCACTCTGTTCTTCTCTCTGTCAGATATTCAGGTTTAAGCTTATCGATTGGGTACCTGGCAGTCAGCTTTACCCCTACTGAGCAGAGCTAATATATATTCCTGAAGGTATGTCTCCATGCCAAAATCCCTAAAGAGAGATAGCAAAAAAGCAAAACAGACATAGTTCTCAGATACACCTGACCTGATTAAACAGGTACTATGTCAACAAAATCAGGTGATGTACCTTCATGCCCTTCTAATCCTTCAGAGAAGGGGTAGCAAAATTGAGGACAGAAAAAAAAAATATATATATATATATATGTGTGCAATGAATGAAATGAGATAAATTTTTAAAAATGCCAATTCGAACCACCTCTTCATTTTCTTCATTACTTTATTTGCCTGAGAGCAGTGTAAGCAATTAGTGTGGCTCATTGAAACAGGTCAGGCTTGTTTCTGTAGTACGTGGTTACATTCCCCTTCTGAGGAAATCATGAGTTCTGTAAGTCTTTTAACAAACAAAGGAAATCTGACCAATTAAATGTAAGATTTTCTCTAGGGGAGGCAGGTATGTAGGGATTTTCACTTCTCAGGATTCTGCATCAGGTGTTAGGCATTTCTTATTCATTAAACAAAATGTATGTGAGCATGGCGGTTTTGTCAACTAGTTAAGCCAACTTTACCTTTAGGTCTCAGTCAGGAAAAAAAAAGTTTTGTAGAAACTTTGTGTAATGGAGTTTTACTGACTGGAGTATTTTGTTTACATTTCTGACATACTATAGGTCTATGCATACAAAATACACTTTGAATGGATATTTTATTAAGAATAAGTTACAGAAATATGAAAGTTAAGCAATGGAAAATGGGAAACTAAGCACTTTTACTTGAAGTTTGACCACTAAGTAATGCATACATGTTGCTTTTATGATTGTTTATTTGTTCTTTTGATCGTTCAGATGGTGTGTCCACCGGGGGGATTGGACTGGGGTTTGCAGAAGGGGTAACTGTTGGCACTTCACGCCTCTGATTTATATTTATATTAGCAGTCAAATACTACACAGGACCTTGGCAAAACTGTATGAAGATATTTGCTATTCATTAGAGTCAAGGATCTTCGAGGACCATGTAGAAAGGGAAAAAACGATGTGCATATGAATCTTAGATATGTTGTTGAAAATTAGGCGAAAACCCTTCCAGCATCTGAAGAACTTCACGCTGAGCTGGAGACCTATGAAGCGACGGTTTTAACCCATGCCTTATGGTGCACGCTGAATAAAACAAGGCTCAATGGTTGAAGGCTATGGCTTCTCTTCTTGGTTTGACGGTCATGCTTTTGGTTCTCTTACAAATGCTATTTTGTCTTCTTATTTTGGATTCGCTTAGGAAAGGGTTTGTTTAACTACCTCTTCATGTGTGTCCACCCTCTCCTGTCAAGTTAGCCCACCTGCTATACCAACAATATTCCTGACCAGAACTACAGCACAGATGAGATTCCAGCGGGTAGATAGCACTTTTGGCTCTGTTAGCTAAGTACACAGTTATACAGAAAATTATTTTCAGGCCAGAAATGTATTCAGATACAGTATTTATTTTGTATTAGTGATACACCTATGAAAACTGAAAGTTGCCCTTCTTTTAACAAGCGGAATTATGAATACAGGGAGACAAGCAAAAAGTAATCAAATTCAACACACTCTGTGTCAGGAGTTATTTTAAGATTGAATGCTATAAATTGCTAATGCCACTCTGCTGGAGAGTACCTGCTGTGTACCTCTGCAATAGGTGTACCTCTGAACCAATTAATCCCGACCAGATGCCATTCAAGGCCAATGTCTTATTTCCAATAAGACTGGTTGCATTCACATGTTATTTTGAATCACATAATCATAGAAAAACCCAGGTGAATCGGACTGTTGCTTCATTGTAATCAAAAACAACTTTGTGGCTAAGGTTACTTAGCCAAGCTTTAAGAGCTTTTTTGAAGGTAATGGTGTCTTTAAATCAAAGTACAGGTGACATATCATCTGACAAGTAGACAGTTTTATGGGCCCATCTCATGGCTTATCAGCAATGTCAGCATAAGGTTTTCTCAGGTGAAGGTAGTGATATTGCCTGTTATTGAAAAAATTAAAAAGATGTATCTTTTTTTCAATATAAGCTGATAATTAAGCATAAAGTTTTCCTCAACTTTGAATGTTAATCACTTAAAATCCTAAAAAACTGAGCGGGTATGTTTTTTCTTTTCATAAACACTAAAAAAAAAAAAAAAATCAAAAGCCCTTACAAATTCCTCACTGTTCCTACTGCCCTTACTGTTCTTACAAAGATGAGGGATTCATTTATATTTAGCAACATGCATAAGTAACAACATGGACACAACAATGAACGATCCTTTGGGATTTTTGACATGACCCTAATTAGTTAATTAGCTACTTTAGGTGTCTAGTGTTATATTGGATAAGTATATAAATCTATTAATTACAATAATCAATTACTTAGTAATTTTACATGTAATTTACATATGGAATATTTATTTGGAATGCTGCTACATGTCTGTTTGAAAAATAAAACATGGCCATCGTACATTCTATAAAACAAGTGGAAGAAAGTTTTTTCTTAACATGGTATTTTACACAAAACAAAAAAAAGTGTGTTGAGATGCTGGAATAAATTCATTGTAATAAAAATGATAAACAAAAATGATTCACTTCACAGTGTGCACAGTAGCTTTTATGCTAAGACTTTGAAAACCCCTGTGCTAGAGAAATCTAAATAAATGGATACAATAACTAAATATTTAGTTAAAATTAAAGTAACAAGCCTGTTTTTTTTTTTTAAATGTCAGTAAAAAACATTTTTTTTTCTTTTGAATTGTAGGTGTTTGTCATGATTTACACTTTTAGGTTGCATTCATAATAAACAATCACACAGTTATTCATTACTCAAGGTTAATCTTTTTAAAAGTTTATATTAAACATAATTGTGGACAATTTTGTCTCTCCAATTAACCTGGCTGCATGTTTCTGGACTGTGGGAGGAAACCGGAGAACCCGGACTAAACCCACGCAGACACTGGGAGAACATGCAAACTCCACACCGAAAGGACCTGGACTGTCCCACCTGGGGACCGAACCCAGGACCTTCTTGCTGTGAGGCGACAGTGCTACCCACTAAGCCACTGTGCCGTCCGAAATGTAGGAGTAAAAGTAAAAATACTCAAGTAAAGTACAGCCACCTTAAAAAACGACTTTGTTACATATCACCTCTTCTTGGAAACGACTTGACAAAACATAATTTGAGGAGAACCTGGAAGTAATCATCTTAGTATTATCCTAAAATATGACTAGTTGGAAGAAGTGTTTGCACCATAAGGGGCACCTTGTTGCTTACAAAATCTTATTTCTTGGCTGTTAGTTGACCCTGTAAAACACTAGATTTTATATTGCCCTGGTGAGCTTCAAACATGTAATTATCTGGCAGCAAACATTGTAAACTGGAAACTTTCTTGGTTAATTCTAAACAGATATCCATCTTGATGTGAGAAATCTGTTGAAATAAAACTTACCAGACCACAAAACATTTCTGTGTCCATGTTTTGTGTCCTTAAAATATAATTATCCATCCTTGCAAATTGATCTTCGATACTAAACCAAGTTTGAGAAGCTGTGGCCTGTAGAAATGACAGTGCTCCAGGTTTTGTGACTTTTCAATCATTCGTGGCCTCTGGGTTCCCAGCACTCAACATTTTAGCTGCTTTGGTTAATCTGACTGAATTTCTTGGGACTGTCGGAGGAAGCCGGAGTGGGTGGAAGAGATCCATAATGACAAAGGAGAAAATAGTGCTACACGTTGAGCCATTATGCCATCCTGATTCTGTTACTAATAGTTATCTTTTTTAATATGTGAACAATGTATTTAAGCTATTAAAATGTTCATACCCAAACATCAGGTGGATCAGACATACATGATGAGAGTTCACTGTTCATTGAGAACCTAAAACACTTTTTGTTTCAGTTCAGGACAAGTCAAGCTTCTTATTATTCAAGAATTGTGTTATTTCCTCTACTGTGCAATATCTCAAATGTAGAACTCATGCATCATGAGAGGGTTCACTGACGGAGCAAGCTTTTTTCCACTTAAACGTATTGTAATGAATGTTGACAAGTCATTGTTCTTTGTTAAAAATTTAACAAAAATGACCTACATTTTCAGCAATTACATGAGTGCCTGCTATAACAGGTTTGGCATGTTTTTGTTGTCTGTAGAATTTCTGAAAGAAAGACCATTTTGCTGCAAGTAACTTAATTATCAACGACACAGAAGAATGAATGATTTACTAATCTAGTCCTACCCTGTAATGACAGCTTGAACAATAGTCCACATTTCAAAATATGTGTATTTATGTTTATGCTGAGACTATGGATACGGTGTTACTTTTAAAATTATTATAATAAGTAAACTCACACAACTCTGTGTTAGGCTGTTTCTCATGGTCCTAGCTGACGCCAGGCTTGTTGTGACCCTGGCGGTGATGAAGCAGTATGAATAAACCAGATGCTGCATCAGTATTTGTTTTACTAATGATCCGTGAACACACAGAAGGCCTCCAACTATTAGCAAACAATGTCTTCAAGGCAGGAATACAACCTGGACGTAGTGCAAATCTATTCACACTTGCTGCACACCCCTTACAGTAACTAAAAATAATAATTACCAAGTAATTACAATATATTTCCTATATTGTGGTTAAAAAAATATATACACCCTTCCTCCCTCTTCCTTTCAATTTAACATACCCAATGGTCTTCCACTGCGAGGGATCTCAATCATATATTTTTTTAAATTTATTTGCCTCATATACTCCCTGTGATGTGTGTGGAGTCCACTTGCCCCTTCTTTTTCACACATACTCTGATAACCGTGCATGGAGAGTCCTGATCTCAGGATTCCTTCTCTTTTGTACAGACACCTCAGGCTACTAAGCATGGTCTATAAATAGCACAGAATATAACCCACCCCAGTTTTTCCAACCAATTAGAATAATGGTCAATTTTGTCTTTTTAGGCACTGCCAATTGGACCTGTAAGGAAGGCAGAGGATTTCAGGATCACAGCACTGGTCCCTCTGGTGAAATATTGAGCTGAACCACCTTGATGCCCAGAACTTCTTGTTTTACTGTGGTTAAACAGGTCTTTTCATTGTATTATTTGTAAGAAATTGTGATTTGGGCTCTCAAGTGTGTCAACATCAGAGTGTTTATTCTGTTATTTAAAGGTCATCAGGTTAATGCAACTTATTATAATGAGCTGGGAACTGAATAAATGAACGAGCTGGAAACTTTGGTTTATACCCAAAGAACACCAGTTGTTTTCTCTGTAAGCAATCCAGACGGTTACTTTGTCTCACAGGCTTTGACTGTTATAATAAGTAAACTCACACAGGCTTTGACTGTTATCCACTTGGAGTTGTAACTATCGTGAGATAGTAGACATTTTCATGAATAGCTTTGTCAAACATTTTAACTGTAACAAATAAAATTTAAGAAAAAAGATTAGCAAATAAAATCATTTCTCTACATAAATAATTGCACATGTGCAGTTTATTTCATGGATGAAGTAATGAGATTAAATAAAAAAAAAGCAGTCCTGGGAATTATTGTATTAATTGATTGAATTGTAATTCAAATTTGTAGAAAGTACTGGTGGTTTTGAGCGTACAAAATTAAAGTATAGCAGGGGATCATAAAATGAGCAAAATTATCAGCAGAGGTTTCACAAATCATTAATGAAATACAAATTCTTATCTGCAAAATAACTGTCAAACACTATAACTTCATACTAATAAAAGAAAATTACATTTTGGTACAACAAAAGAGGAATTTTACTTATTTTTATTTATTAAGTAGAAAAAAACGTACTGTAATGCACTGGAATAATAAACTTAAATATTTCATTCTGGTAAATGTTTTAAATTTCTTGCTTTATTGCATTTTACAATATGTCTCAATGTTTACCTCAAATCTTTATCAAGGAACAAATAAGGATATATATTCTGTCCCACTGACCAACGGTAGGCCACAATGCCTCCCAAACCATGCAGATGTAGAGGTAGCCATTTCCTGGTGGATAGAGAACTGGGCTTGTGATCAGAAGGTTGCCAGTTCAATTCCCAGAGCCAATGGGTCATGACTAAAGTGCCCTTGAGCAAGGTACCCAACCTCTTACTGCTCCCTGGGCATCATGGCTAGGGCAGCCCACCAGTCCGGGCCCATGTGCTCACTGCCCCTAGGTTTCACTAGTGTGTATATATATATATGTGTGTTTCACTGTACGGATTGGGGTAAACTGTGAAGAACAAATTTCACTGCACAGTGACGAAAAGAATATTCTAAACTCTGAATATAAAATATGTTGGCTTTTGAACGTCCACGGTTCCAAGATAAGCTGAAATATGCACTCATCTGACTACAGCACATCTATACAGTGTTCAATCAGAGATAAAGATAAGCACAGAAACTGTGTCTGCATTCACGATAAAAAGCTTTAATTACATAAATGAATTTTAGTATGCATTTCTAACATGCTCAAGCTCATGGTTACATTTATCACACTAGCAGGGAGGTATCTCAAGCAACATGTCTCAGTGCCACAAAGGTCACACACATTCAACAGTTGTTTCCTGCCATGTAGTACACACTGCAATTTCTTAGGATCCCCTCATTTTTTTTTAAAATGTTCCATGAGCTAATGAAACACCTTACTAATTTGCACTCGCACTCAAAGTTTGACACAACCATGACCCATCCTGCCAAATCTAAAGTAATTTGATGGGTTTAAAAATAATGAATATTCCTCAATTTAATTCTTTTTCCATATTTTGAGGAGAAAATAGTGAAAATAGTCAAGGGTATATATATATATATATATATATATATATACATACACATATATATATTGCATGAACTGTAAAGACAATATGTGGTTTTTCAAAGCAACTTACAATGATCAATAAAGGTTGACCAATTGAGGATTTTGCTCAGGCACTCACCAGTTGCAACTTGGTGATGGTGGGAATAGAGAAACTTCTTAGCACTAAATGGAAATTAAAGATCACCACAGAAAAGGAATTGATATTAATCGACACCACTTACATTTGTCTGGGGATCTTACCTAAAAAAAAACAGTAAATCTAAGGAAGTCTCAGTGTCCTTGTGTGCCCATTGCAGGAGTAGCGCATCAAGTTCATCTTTCCCAAAATAAGCTGGCAGTTGGGACATAATCGGACCTCCCCAAATACAGAAAAAAGATCGACACGTGATTCCACTGCTGCCGTGTGGAATATGGGAGCACCGTGGTGATGGTTAAGGACATACAGAAGCCTGTTTATTTGGACTGGCCAATTGCAGATGGCAGGAAAGGAATTAAATCTCAGTTAGGCAGAATGTAAACACCATCAAATAATTGATCGGAGCCCATGTGAGCAACCCGGGGGTCTGTAAACTGCAGGGTGGCTTAGCTGCTAATCTACATTGGCATTTATTCCACATGATTGCAAGTACAAACCTCATGGGTGTATTATCACTGATATCCACATCAGTCATTCTGCTTACAACTTTTTGCATTGGAATTGTGGGTAACAGAGGTGATCCCTGACAGCCATGGCCTACAGTTATAGGGTAAACTAATTTTCCATTAGTGCAGTGGTTTTGAAACATTTTACCAACAGTGTACGTCCCCTATAATTAACATTAAATGTTTCACGACCAGCCAAGTTTGTCCGATACATTGTCTATGGTAAGATAATCCTTTATTAGTTCTACATTGGCCAAAAGTATTAAGAGTCTGGTTGGCCAATGACATGTTGGAAATCCCCTTTTGAGGATTTTTTTTCCAAATTTAGTGTAAAAACATTTATACACTTCCAGTAATACAGCTGACCAACCTCCCCATTATTTATCCCCCAGTTTTGGGTGATTGTCTCTAATGTGTGAGTTCAAATGGGGAAATCAGGAGATTGTTGATTGAATAGACATGTTTTCTTTAGTGTTATGTAAAATATATGATACCCTGATACTTCAAAATATCTAAGACAGTAGAAAAAAAATCAAAAGTTCCAATTCATAGCAAAGCTGTTCAGTAGGGTTGAGGTCAGGGTTCTCTGGAGGTACTTTGTGTACCAAGGACACAGTCAAGCTGGAACAGTAAATGTCATAAAATTGTTGTTCAAAGCAAAGCAAGTAATTTCTTTTAAGTAATTAAAATTGTTGTGGCTGAAAAAAAATGGTTCAAATGGTCTCCTGATAATTTGGTCTCTAAAATGTTCATTAGAGCTTATATACAGTTAACACCCACATAACACTGTGTGATCTAACAATACACAAGCACAAATCAGGAGATGTTCAGAATCAGAAATACTTTATTGATCCCAGAGGGAAATTGCAGGTATTACAGTAGCAACCATCCATTTATGAAGAAG
>JAYDZG010000004.1:12955105-12970007 GCA_034509265.1 Microcambeva bendego | reverse complement strand
CCTCATCTAAGTGTTCTCTCCTGGTCATTTGTGCTTAATATTAATAAAGGAAGTACAGATAGGAGGTACTGGTTTGTTGACACACTTGCATTTCTCCAAGCATGAGGATGTTATGTATTTTAAATATGGTCAGTTTCTGGGAATTGTTCGGTTTTGCAAGTTTTGGGTCTCGAAATGGAGCTGCACTGACATTTGCAGTCTAAGCCGTGTGTTTAAATAATCATTTATGTTTAATATGTTCATTCACTGTGCTTAGGCAGCTGTTTAGGTAGGCAGTGGGCAACAAGGTAGCCTTTTATCAGAAAGCAAAACTGACAATATTTCAAAACATCAGTTGAGGCAAAGCAATTTACACACAAAGTATTCTGACTCCAATCTTCTGCCTTACATTAAAACATTTTAATACTGTACATTGCCCATTTGGCAACAATTATAACTGTCTTCTTGGAATTATCTCTACACAGGTTGCATGCAAAGACTTAGCCAATCTTTCATGCTAGATCATGGAAGTTCTGTTTAATTGGAAGCATCACCTGAGATTTGCCATCTTAAGGTCTCTCCACATATGTCCAATGGGGTTTAAGACTTGACTCATTCACAACCCCAAAGCTACTCTTGTAGGTAGTCAGCTCAGTGTACGTATGTGTGCACCCTTAAGGATCATAGGTACTGTATATGCAAGGCAATGTATTAGCTTTTCTGAAGCTTGGCAGTAATTTGCATGCCATTTAGCAGTCATCTGTAAATTGCTGTAGCTTTTTACCGACTTCAGTATAAGCAAGGTGATGTGCAGTGCCAGATTTAGCCATAGCTTGCAGTTCTGCCCAAAAAGCTCAATCAACCACTCACTAAATAGCTAAAAGTCTAATTTATAAAGTGCCACAGTTACTCCCAGTCACCCACACAGTTTGAGACAAACTGACATCAGGTGAGAATCATTGGGTGAGATTTGGCTTAATGCACAAGAGACAAGCTACTTATTACAGTGGGTATTAAATGATTTTTAATATTCAAAAGAATGCACCAGTTGAAACTGCATGGCCAAATTATGTGGCTGTCCTATTCAGTGATTTTAGTATTAGAGATAGATTGGCATGGTGGCCAAGCGTGTAGCATTGTCTCCTCACAGCAAGTAGGCCCTGGGTTCAAAGCCCATAGTGGGGCAGCCCAGGTCATTTCAGTGAGGACCCTGCATGTTCTCCCAGTGTGTGAGGAAACTGAAGCATCAGAGGAAACAAGTTTTAACTAGACACACTGAACTTCTGTAGTTCCAGCCCTAAACCTGAATAAATAGGAGGCTAGTGTCAGGAAGGGCATCCAGTGTAAAACACTATGCCAAATCAATAATTAAGATGATTCACTAAAATGAGAACACCCATAACTGGAGAAGCCAAAAGAAATGAGCTTTATTTGATGTAACATTACGGTGTGTCTTATTTGCGGCCATGTAATCTAAACAAGCTTGGTATTGATGTTACCAGATTTGTTTAACATGCTGAAAGAGGGAAGAACATTTTGCCTTACACCTGAATTTCAAGCATTTGAATAACATTAACCTTAAATCTGGATTCTCAGCCACTCAATCATCGAAAACAATCAGTCTTGGTTTAAAGTTTGCATTATGCACATATAAGCTGTAATTGCATTTACCACTCCTCTCATGAACTGTGCTTAAAGTTAAATCGGCATCACAGATGCCAGCTGGCTTCTGAGCCTTGCGGTGATGGCACACTGGAAGAGCTGTATGTCTTGTTCTACACTCGGACTGTGGGAGTGTTTATGGCCAGTCAGTTATGGAATATAGAAAGGAAAAACAAGTGCTTAGCTCAGCTGGAGCAATGGCAATATTTTTTAAGATAAAAACCAGCACAAACAATTCCTTACAGCAACATGCTAAGAACGCTTTACTTTGTTAATGAGCTACATCAGTGAAATGTAAGCAGTGTAAATATTAAATGCATATAACCTTTTACTTTTGGTAGATCATAATTTTAGCCATTTCTTTATGTATTTAATTAGTGCAATGTTACTCCTAACTGTAAAGGTTCTTTCCTAAATAGCCACAATTTTCTACAAAGGAAGTCCTGCAAAGGAAAACCCGTAGGCCATGATTCAAACCACACCACACTTCACAACTTTAATATTTAATCAATTAGATAGGTATGATTAGTTCCACCCCCGGCCTCAGCAACGAAAACCCATTATACTTTATGTTTAAGATGAATGATCCTTGTGTTTCTAGATGTCTTATTGTAGATTCAATATTTGTTTTATACTTAAACATTAACATTAACCATGATGTTCAATTTTGGTGGTCCCCAAAACACTTGAGCATATCCCAGCAAGCTTGATATCTGATTCTCAGTTTCTCAAATCTCAACAATATTTATTCACACAACACTGGGGAGGGGAAAAAATGTTAATGTCAGTGCTATCAAGTCAACATTACTATTAATAATTTCAAACATTAACATTTGAATTTTACTGGGATTGCATATATGTACCTTAAACATTAATACCATTTTACAATTTAATACATTTTTTTCTAGGAAAATTTTAACAATACTGTTGTAGGGATCACTGATGCAGAGATTTTCCAGAGGATGTCATAAAGGCTCAAGATACCTTGGCGAAGTGGTGCCTGGGAGAAAAATCACACACATGCACGTAGAGGACATACTCACAACTAATCACAGTGCTGTGCTGAGAGCACTTTGACAGATTACACTTTGCCTTTCAGGATCAAAACACTCTTACTGGTGGAGATGGAATGTGAAATTTGTCATCCTATTATTTTCATCTCGCCACGAAGCTGCGAGGCAGAGAGCGTGCTTAATAGTTATTTGTGGATCCAAGCCTGAGGTGGTTTCCTGCTTTTTATGACTTCATTGGCTCCCTTTTCCTCCAGCATGTCTATACACCTGTTGATGTGACCGATTAATCTCCAAGGAAGTGACAATGATGAACCAGCAAGCATCCTCAGATTTAATAATGTCACCAGTACTGTGTGTCTATTGGGTACTGAGAGTCAGGATGTGTTACACAATGAGTCAGCCAATATTTCAAGCATTATATAGCAATATCTTTGACAGCTGAAAGACTTATACCAGTGTCTGCCAATAAAAAACAAAGTATTCATGATTTTTATATATAAATATATCTTATGAAGAGGCCGTACAGAGCTTTACAGCTCTCTTAAATTCATTTGATACCAGATTTAAAAAAGTGTTTACTTAGGGTATTACAAACCTATTAAGAACTGTATTAACTGCATATTGTTTGTTAGGATTTTAATGCCAAGTTACATTTTAATGTAACTGTTACATGCTTTAGGTTACATACATGACAGGAATGGTACTCATTACATATGTTCCTCATTACCAAGGTTACTTTGAAGTCATGGATCATTTTTGATCTCCAATTAACCTAACCTGCATGTTTTAGACTGAGGGAGGAAACCGGAGCACACAGAAGAAATCCAGACACAGCAGAACATGTAAATTCTACACAGAAAGGACCAGGAGAACCCCACCTGGGGATTAAACACAGGACCTTCTTGCTGTAAGGCAACAGTGCCATCCACTTAGCCACTTTTTTTTTTACCAAATTTTAAAATTAACACCATGTGAGACTACCAGGATGACCGTACCGCTCGGTATGACGGGAACTTGCCATGTCTGGTAAATGACAAATGAGTTTAATTTGGGTGCAAAGACTGAACTTAATCACTATTACTTTTGGTAAATATTTTGTCTGTATAGCTTGATTAAATACATTTTAATTATAATTGAGGCCACATAAGGAGGATGGGTCTCTGCTAAGTCTTGTTCCCCTCAAAGTTTCTTCCTTGTGATTTTAGGGTAGTTTTTTACCCTACCCTGGCTCAACATGATTTTGTTCATCCTGGATGCTGTAGATCTGCATTTAGAGAAGAAATGGTGTCTACTGTAAAAAGTTCCAGTCTGAGTTTAATTTGCAGCATGAAATATGACCATTAGTATTTGATTGTATGCAGCAATTGGAGTATAAATGAGGTCAGGCAGTGACGTTTTGGCAGCCAGTATATTCTAAGTCATTAAAAAATAGCCCAAGACACTTTAAATGAACCCATAATAGCTCCAGCCCCCATATAATATGAATCCATTATATTAACGGTTTGTTTTATTGTGCTGAGTTTGCTTCAGATGTCTGTATGTATCAAATACTTCATTTATATTTGTCAAACATGTGGCCAATAACAACTCTTACAATTAGGGATGTTATTCATTATTATACATTAAAATGGTTGTAAGCCGCAGTTCATCTTTTTACACCAAATTACAAACTAATAAAATGAAACATAATACACAAAGTCTTGTCACTGAGATCGATAAAATATTGAAATTGTTCAAACTTGTGGGGGTTTGGGGGAGCGGAATGAATAATTTTTCCAGTAATAAGTGTAATGTGCTGAGCAGCAGGATCCCCACAAGCCTCATAAAATCTGTTTGTGATGGAAAGTTGCCTTAATGTAATAATTTAGTAGGATGTCATGTTTTACACACTTTGTGTAACAAGTAACTACAGTTTGTCAAGGTTGTAACCAAAGTTATTGGTTTAATGGACAATTAGTTTGGAAAATTTTGAATCTCTAATTCTCCTAACTGCATGTCTTTGGACTCACAGGGCTAACATAAGCTCCACACATAAGGTAACAGTTTTAGTGTTCTTTAGAAGCTTGACAAAGTGAATACTGTTCCATATACTTTTTTTTACACAGAAAAAAAGGTTAATGTTCCACCACGAAGCCCAAATTGCATGCAATCTCAATCTGTATAATCAGCACCACACATACATGAGGGGACTCGACTTTGGGCTGTTCAAATTTCTGAAGTTTAGCTTATCACCTGTGTACAGCTGTTTTGTTCTGGTCTGCAGCAAAGAATTATGATTGTGTGCTGTATAAGGGGCCTGAACCCTTTATCCACAGAGATGGATGGCATTCTAGGGGATTATAATAAATATTTTAGCAGTACTTCATTGTAGGTAGGTAAGCAATGTCATGCTGAGTGTTTTGGACAGGGCATCTATGATGGTATAATGCAGCCTCACTAATACAATGCCGTATAAACTATAATGTTTAAAAAATAAGAGTTGAACTAACAGTACTGGGACTTTTTACTTTCCTATGTTTACGGGGATGGTGGTAGAGCTTTTGGGCCAGCACCAGCTTTTGCGCTAGTACCTGTTAAGTCAGGTGCAAGTAAGGTTATGATAAAAGAATGTGTGATTATTATTGGGTATTTTTTGAAATAAATAAATAATAAATAGTTTTGTATTATGTAATTTCAAACTATTATGTTCAAATTGTATGGCTAAGTACATTATATTAAGTATATAAATATAGTATATAAAGTATGTAATATAATAAAGTATGATAATATTTGTCAATCATATTTATCAAATTAATTACAATGTACATCTAAGGATGGGTGTATGGCCACCTACCTTTATTATAGGAATATGCAGTGTTGTACTTGCCCTGTAATTTGTAGGCTGTAATTTAGTGCTACCCAAAATATTTGGTTCCTGTTTATGCATCACTCTGCTTTATACATTGAGAGATAATCCTTTAGAACAAAAGATGGACAAAATCCTAAAACGTCTCTGAAATGTTGGACGGGCACAAAGCATCGTCTGATTTAACAGTATTAGGCATGCCATGGAAATGATATGCTCTTTCCCCCCCCATTAGCACAAGAGATAGAAATTTGCAAACGTACATAGCACAAAGTAGCTGGCCATCATTAAGGTGGGGCTATCTAGTGAGCAGGGATATGTTTGTGTTGCCTGGCGACCGTCGAGAACTGTGTTTGCAGAGTAAAAAATGAATGTTGTCGCTTATTACTGCTAACTAATAAACTTTACTTGGAAAATGGCTCTTAAAAGCACACACCTGAAGTCATGCTGTTATACTAAATACCAGCACATTGATCGTCTACAACCCAATCAGTATGCTGATATTCAGAATTAATGCATCCAATGTGATATTGCTAAGATGGCTCAGGAGACCACATTGAATGAAATCTGAGACCAGATACAGAATCGCTCCAGATTCTTTAGATTCCAAGGTTCACACTTATGGCCAGTCATGAAAATTAAAGCACTCAAATGAAATACAAATAATAGTTAATAGATAAAAACTAAATAAATAGTAGCCTTTGCAGTCATAAAAAATGTAGTTTAGTTGATAAAATGCAAATTAGCCTTCAATGAAAATTGCATCTTGATTCCCTAGTCACTTGTACCACCACCACACAGGCCAAGAGGAGCTGAGACCATCACATACTCTCACACAAGAACTTGCTGGCTGCATTTTTGACCCATTATGCCTAATTCACACGTCACAACTTTTGCCCTTATTTTAAATTCCCCACTACACTTTTTCCTCTTTGCACTGTATATCAGCACACATCAGTATCATTACACCCATCGTCACTTCTCAGGTGTTTTCAAGTAAATGTAAAATGTACTTTAGAAGACCAGACAGACTTGTCAGTGACTCTTCCTGTTGATGCATGTTGTAGAGTCTGAGCCCGGTCCTTGATAATGTTTAAAAACTATAAGAACTTAAATCCACAATTATTGAACACTTTGAAAAGTGTAGTGCCAGTAAAGTAACAGCAAGCCACATGCAAATGAGCTCCACCCCAAGTGCAGGTGCCTCAACCAGACAATAGCAAACTTCTAACAATATCAGTGCTTGTCCTTACCAATGCTTTTTTAACAAATAGGCAAAGGTTGTCACAGTTTAAAATTCATATCAATGACTATAGTTTATACAGACACTAAGGGGCATTGTTTGTCCAGCAAGCTCATGGTCAGTAATCATGTGTAACAGTAATCATCTGTTTAGACTAGCCCAAGGTTTAAAAACTACACTTTCTCTATATGGATAACTTTTACCTTAACACTTTACCTGTATAATAACCATTCATTAAAAAATAATTAGTCATCAAGATTGTTATTTGTATATAGTTACTATTGCTGTACATTCAACTACAATTAGTACACAGCAAAGGGGGAATAATGGAATATGGAAGAGAAATAATAATAAAAAAAAAGACGAGACCTTCCATTGAAGGAGCAACACACTGACTATACTGATTTGTCAGAATTATGCATGACACCAAAATGTCTGTCAGACTGATTCGCCAGCTGCACGATGAATAGAAATGTGCAAAAAATAACTGGACATGTGAAGTGTGGACCAACCAAGTAAAGAGCTGTCTAGTTGATCTCAAACTATACAGGTTCTAAAGTACACCAATGGCGAGACCATTCCTAAAGGAGGAAGCAATGGTGCAGCACATAGTATAACTATACTGATGCATGCCACCAAATAGACTGTAAAGAAGAAAAAGTACAAATGGACATTGCACAAAGAACCTGGCATGCAGTAAGAGTGTAGACCTAACCAATCTAAGTTGGAGGAATATTGTTTATCAATTATTCAGGTTCTAAACTACACCACAGACTTGATTACAAACCCAACAAGTTTCAAACTGATAATGGGAGACTAAAATCCACCAAGAGTGCAGATTTATTCAATTTGAATCACTACTTTCTACTGTAGTGATAACTTGGTCACATTAATAATTGTTACCACTTAGATTACACAACAGATTTCAACTACAGATGATTGGAAAGAAAATTACTGGAGACTAGCCAATAGAGAAAGGAAGCAATGCAGTGTCTGTCTATACTGATTCATTGTAATCATGCATGTCACTAAAATGACTGACATTTTTTTTCATTTATTGTGCAGCTGGAAAATTAAAGTAGGAATGTACATGGCAAAATGGAGCTGGCTGAAGACTGAAGACCAACCAAGTATGGAGCAATCTAGTTTATCTAGCCAGCCATCATTGCTGGTTCAGACAATTTTTTTGTATTACGTCTGTATCAAGTTCATAATTTTAGACTTAAATATAGAGTAAGTGATCTTGGTTTAACTCTAACCATCTATCGAAATATCGAGTGATCAATACTGTTGCATATATTTCACAGCACTGATGAACTTATGCTGAAAAGCTTTTGATTTAAACAACAAGATCAGAACATACAAGAAAAGCCTAAAAAGAGACTGGAGACTACTCATGGAGCAAAGGAAGTGATGGAGCAACACTACTAATGGATCAGAGTCATGATTGGCATCAAACAAATGGTACAAGTGCAAGTGTAGACCTGACTAATCAAAGCATGAGATATCAAAGTATAACTATCCTGTTTTTTAGGTTCTAAACTACACAAAAAAAACTATAACAAACACGTTTCACTGTGATAACTGGAGAGTAAAATTTACAAAGAGCCAAGATCGATTACACTATACTGGAGTAATAACCTTTATTTAGATACATTACGGATCTCTAATGCTTAGATTGCACAGCAGTGGTGACCACATAGCCACAAACAATATTTACATTTTTTTGCATTTAGCATATGCATTAATCCGAAGAGACTTACAGTACTGTGACTGCATATTTTCCAAACAATTGAGGGCCTTGTCCAAGAGCCCAGTAGTAGCAACTCAGCAGTGGAGTGGCTTGAACCAGTGAACTTTTGATTACTCATTCAGTACCTTAACCACTAGGTTACAAATGCCCTGTTAGACCCTTTAATAATCATTTAACGTTTTACAGACTTTGTATTATATGTGCTGACTTTATCCCCTGAATGTTTTCAAAGTAAACCACCTTTACAGATCAATAAAATACCGGCTAATCTATTCCCAGCCTGAGGTGAGAGGTATTAAATTTTGTTAATGCATTGCAACTTGCACCTCCCTTGAACAAAAACATTACATTTAAACTCATATTGGTCATCAGTATGCAACACAGTAAGGAACAGGAGCAACATTCAGTATGACTTTGCTGATCCACTGAAATCATGCATCCACCAAAATGACTGTTAAAGCTGTGTAATAAACAGAAATGAGCACAAAATAGTTAACCTCCAAAAGGGTGTAGACCAACCAAACACAAGTTTATATATTCAACTATAAAAGCTACAAATACCTGGATTACAAACCAAAACTGTTTTACACTGGAACTGGAAACTAAAATCTAGAGTCTGGTTATCTTACTCTGTTGAGGTTTGACCATAACCTTCTGGTCATTTCAGCCAATTTATTTAAAGGTTGAAGGAAAAGCTTTCCAAGACTTCAGGATTAATAATAATACTCTGTGACGCGTGGTTGTGACTCACCAGTCGTGCAAACACAGAAATTTCATTTCAGTTGGCATGGGAGGACATTTGCTTCACCAGCACATCAATTTTCACAACCCATACTAGCCACCTCCAGCATGAGTCGAGGACAAATGGAGAACAGATTTTTTTTGCCTGTTTTTATGAGTTGGCATGTCCTCTGACACAATCATTTAACCTCCACAGCTCCATATCATCTGATAATAAAGCAATTCCAGCAAGTCTCAGCTCCAAGACCTTTTTAGCATAACCTTTGGTCATTTCCACAATAGATGTGGTTTTAAGTTGTGAAATGAATTGTTTTTTGGGCTTTCTTGCATTTATTAAAAACTGTGCCCATCGAGTTATCATATTGTCACTATTTTGAAATCTTTATCTTATATGCATTTAAAAAGCTAATTTAAAGATGGAGTACAGTACAATAAGTCTGAGGGTCTCCGCCTCGCTTTTGGTTCACTCCTTTATCACAACACTTGGTCATAATGTGGGTCAATTATATGGCTCTCTGACATTTTGTAATTCATTAACATTCCTATAGTTGGTCTACTCATTTTTTTCTTGTTTTAAATAAGACAATCAGTTATGTGCACGTTTGAAAAAATTTCAAAATGTGAAATGTTTATAGTTGCGATTATTTCTATTTATTTAATTTCATTTAAGCTTGAATGGGGTTGAAAGTCCTTCTAAAACACTGGTTGCAAGGCACAAACATACTTGGAGAAACAATCCATCACAAGACAAAACCTTCACTCATTTTTTCACACATACGGGCAATATAAAGTCAGCTAAGCTTTTTTTTTTTTTAAGAAAATGCTAAATCACTAATAACTAAACGTAAGCCACAGAAAGGATTGTGAAATTGTGACTTGTCACATACTAAACAACAATAGTGCATCATAGTAAGTTACAAAATGGTGCAAGATCATACATTTTAGATAATTAAAATAAGTGTTCTGAGAAATAACCAACAGGCCTCAGCTAGGTCCAGGGCTTGACTTAAAAAAACAGACAATTAATCTGTATTGGTATGCAAACCAACTGATCCTCACTGAAGAAAAAAAATGATAAAAATGTGGCATGAATCACAGCTATCGGGCCAGACATCTGCCAACCTAAATCCCTTATGTCGCAGGGTCACCACATAGTGAATGGAGTTCACTGAGCCTTAGCCTACAGTGCTACCTACACTTTAATAAAAATCTGCCAACTTTAATTCCCTTACTTTGCCGGGTCATCACATAGCAATCAGTGCATTTGAAAAGCCCCCGCTTAGTGTTTCATGCACTTTTGTTAACAAACTGATGCATGTATGGGGTAGAAAAGAATGCAGTTATTCCAGTTTGGTCATCTAATAGTTACCATTTCTTAAACAAAGTACACTGCACAATTCAACATTTCCTTTTCTTCAAAACAAAAAACAGCAAGTAGGAGTTATACAGCTAGTTTACTGCCAAATGCAATGTCTCACGCTGTGGAAATTACAGCACAAAGTGTTGAAAGTAGTGATTTGATAAGGCACTGCGTAGGCTTTGCAGGTGCCGTGAAGTTCAAGTAAGAAGACGAATGAACGAACTGCCAAGTACTTGCTCTTATCTCAGCACCCAGCTTTAAGAACTTAGCCCCGAAAACAAAGCCACGAACTACAATACATACTGAAAAAAAACTCATCCTGAATATAAATCTACATTTCAGTGGGAGCCAATGGATAAGAATTAAAAATGGGGGTCAGTATTTTTAGCCCAGCCACATGCTGAGCCTTTGAACTACTCTGAATACAGGCCTTGCTTTCCTTTTACTTTGAATCAGAAACTCTGATTACTTTGAATAATCTGATTTTTTTTCAAGGATGAATGGAACAGATGTAATGCCCATTTCAAAGTTTAAACATTTAAAAGTTTGGAAGAAAACAGACAAAGCCCAAACACTATTAGTCTCCAGCAATGTGCAAACACCAGAATCATTAGCTTGGTAAACAATACAAACAGTGATTATCCAATATAATGTGTTGATGATTTTCAGAAGTGGGATGATTATGTTGGGTTAGCATTTGTTTAGTGTTCATTTTGATTTTATAACACTTGGTGGAAGAAATTGTACTTACAGGTTTTCATCAAGCATGCAGGCAACTCGGCTGAGAAGCAAAAGGCCCAATAACCAGTGGTTGATGGTATTTGAAGTCCTTGGACTGCACCATTTTAAAAATGTGTTGTTTTAATGTATGTGGGAAGGGGATGTTAATTATCCTTAATAATCCCTTGTATGCTAATCTTATATGATTTGGTTAGTTATATTGTGTTAAGGTTAATAAATAAAGCTATTTGTAAATGTAATGTGTTTACTTAGACTATTTTTTATAATGGTAAATTTACTGAAAATGATGGAATTGCAAAGTTACCTATAGTTGGTTTTGCCCAATTTAGTCAAAGCAGGGGAGGTTTTTCTTTGTCATTGTGGAATTGTAATGTTTAGCTTAACTTTGTTAGTTTAGGACTTATTTGATTATTGACAGATCTCATTTAAATAGTTTTATGGCTTTTATTACTGTTGGACACAACAACAATGTAATTTGTTAATTAATTAATTAAATATGTTTAATTAATTAATTAATTTAAAATATTGGTCCTTTCTTGAATACTTGAATACATTATGCTAATTAATCAGTTACTATTTCTCCCACTCAATCAGTGTTAACAGTCGGTTTTAATTAGCATAGAAAATCTTGTATTCTACTCAGTGATGCAAATATTTTACTCTCTAGTACAGTAACACTGTCTCTATTTAAAAAAAGAAATGTCAATATAAAAATAAAATATTTATATCAAGTGAACAGGAAGGCACTTTTCAGGTGGTAATCCAAAACAAACTCTTCACTGTGATATATTAGCTGAAGAATTTTAAAAGCTTTTACTGTGACTTGATACTTTAACAAATTACTGTATTGATCTTTGTGTCCAGATTCAGAATGAAAATAAAATAAACAGAAAGAGAACCAAAAAACTCTTCTGTTAATCTCATTAAGACACTTTGGACATTGTGAATTCAGTGTCCGCTTCTTAGGCAAGAATATTAATTGCCAGGTTAAAAGCTACAAAGCCAGACAGATTTTAAGATGGAAGATCTTTATCTGTCAGTTAAAACTGTTAGTCCTTTTATCAAGGTCATAAAACTAGAGACTAAAAAGACTTAACTTCGAAATGACTGAGAACATCTGTTTGAAAAGGAAAGGTTAAAAGGGATTTTGCTGACCTCTAGTTGAGATTTTAAGTTAACGCAGCTTTAGACACATAAGCTTAACGGTAGAGCTCAACTAAATAGTCATTAAATAATACTCATGATTTCAAAGATGGAATAAATCGAAGTTACAATACACAACATAGCCTACCTTAATACACACAGCCAACTATCTTTTCTCTCTGAATTGCTAAATGTTAGCTAAACAAAAAAAATATTTATTGTAAATTTCACAGCAAACTGCATATTACAGTGGAAAAGGCTCATTTCATGGTTTGTGATGGGTGAATGGATTATGTAGGACCTTAATAAAATAATAAAGCTGACAGATATTTTCAAAATTTCTTCATGAGAAATGATATAATATAATATATTGTATAATATAATGATATAATATATTGAACAGTTCATGTAAAGAAATCTAGATCTCCAGGTCCAAGAAGGTCCTGGGTTCATCTCAAGGTCCATTATGTGTACATTTTGCATGTTCTCTCACAGTCCACAGACATCCAAGTGCAGTGACTTGGAGATGCAGAATTGTCTGAGTGCTTTTTGACATTGAATTTGTGAACTAATCAATCTTGTGTAACAAGTACTTGTCCAGTCATGAATGTAACTGAATTGTGAAAATCACATTAAAATCCCTATAAATAAATCAAACATGTATTGTGATCATCAAACATGTATTTTCAGTAAGTATCAAAGTCAAAGTAAACAAAGTCAAAAGATTCTACTGACATTATACTGTTAAGGTGTGTAGTTTCGAGTGTGTATGATTTTAATCTTCATATAAATTTGGCTTGTGTATCTTACCTGATACTTACAGACACTGGACCTAAACACAAAGTGGCACAGGTATTGCTTGTGTGAATAATTGAAACACACAACAATAAAATAAAGAATCCAAATATTAGCATTAAATACTAATTTATTTGGTGAAAAATGCTGATTGTCACAACATTAAGATTGTATTTCCCATTTCAGACTTTCAAAATGGAAATATTCTGATAAAAATGTCAAAGTAATAATTATTATGTTTAAAAGCAAACGGAAACACCAGAAACAATGAAATAGAATTTGTCCAATAGTTACTCATTTGTAAACATTAAAACTTGACAATTAACATGAAACGCAGCAGTTCAGACCCATAAAACTTCTCTACATCTACATAATACATCATAAATATCAAGAGTCTTACTAAAAGCAGAACAATATATTTCAAAGCAAGAATTAATAGAATCTTTATCATTTCAGCTATCTAGCATGTCTACAGTTTGACATTAAATTATGCATATTTGAAAGCCTTGAAGTCATAAAGAACATAAAAAAGATTGCAGCTACATCAACTATTGCGCAATTTATTGATCAGTCAAATCACCAGACTCACCAAAAGCTAATCTGCCGCAGAAAGAGGACAAAATAACTTAACTTCAAAGTGACTAACTCACTTTAACAATCTTAAGATATGTCTGGGGCTGAACTGGACTGAACCGATGAAGATATGGCTGGTTAGCAGTGATTCTTACAGAGAGCTCTTACACATACTGAAGAATAACTCTTTGTATTTATTTACCAGGATAAGGGTTGTGTTTTCTATAATAATAATAAAATTTGCCCTTGATGACTTCGGACACTCCCCCAGTGGGAGAATCTCAGTAAACACATTTCAGCATCTGAATGGAAGGGCTAGCTGCCGACCTACCCAACCTGTTTGTCCAATTCAACAATACACAATCTGAATTAAACAAATACGAAGCTAACCATGACAGGCTGGTACGAGGTCAAAGTGACAACAATATGCATGGTCTCATGTTAAATATGTGTCATAATCCACAATATGTGTACGTAATACATGTTTAAATCTGGATTACAATAAATTATCTTATAATATTATCTAGTAAGAATAATACACATTTTTGAATATACACTTGAGTGCACATCTTCTAATAAGAATAGTAATGCAAATGTATTTTGCAATTCCCCTACAAAAATAGAATATATAGTAAAAACAATAAGGCACGTTTAGTGTACATGACTTCAAAATAGAATATTTTAGTCCTACATTATAAATGAATTAAATATGAACATGTCATACCTGAAAAGAGAAAAAAAGATGAAAGATCATAATTCATCATCGGCCCATTAAAATGGATATTTGATACATTGTTGCCTGGTTTGTATCTATAATATAGATTATACATAGTGATATGAATGTGATTACATTTCCAGTGTCATGTGACAATGAACCCACATTAACATCTTCTAATCTGTAAATAATCTAACGAATAGCTAAATCCGCATCTAATTAGTAAATAAACTTCTTTTGCAAGTACATTTCCAGAGTTAAATGTTTCCAGTCCACCTATTTATGTTGTGCAAGACCTCCTTTAGAATCTAAGATCCTTTAAAACTAAAAATAGATCGG
>JAYDZG010000004.1:12928982-12945042 GCA_034509265.1 Microcambeva bendego | reverse complement strand
ATATTGAGTGATGTACATGCTCATACTTTTCATGTTCATACTTTTCCCTTGGCCAGCATTTCTAAAAATCCTTTTTTTTGAATTGGTCTTAAGTAATATTCTAATTTTCTGAGATACTGAATCTAGGATTTTCATTAATTGTCAGTTATAATCCTCAAAAGAAATAAACATTTGAAATATATTAGCCTGTGTGTAATGAATAAATATAATATAGTTAATATAAATATAATATTTTACTTTTTGAATGGAATTACTGAAATAAATCCAATTTTTCTTGATATTCGAATTTTATGACCAGCGCCTGTATATCAGTACCTCCCATATTTTAAAAAAGACTTTTCATTCACAAAATCTATACCAAACACTAGCAATGCTAGTAACAATTTGCTTATAATGATGCTAATTATTAATGCTTTTATTGATTCATTTACTAACAACTTGAAAAGGGTCTCATTTCATGAGCTGGCTTGGCTTTCTTGACTGACAGTGTCGAGTTTCAAGCCAGGTGGTTCAGACTCTCTGTGCTGGTGTGTTAGCGGAAAATGATGTTAAATCATTCATTAATATCCAATAAAATTCAAGTCAGATGCAATTATATGCAGGGATCTTTAAAATGTATTTTCCATCATCTATGAACCAGTGTAGGTCAAAGGGAATAACAATTTGAGGTGATGTTTAAATGTGACAAAAAGTGAATTATAAATGTAAAGTTTATATATATCCATGTGGTCTGGTATGTAGGTATCAAAAAGAAAAAAACTGTTGTCAATTTAACTAATTTTCAACAAATGATCAACAAAAACAATAGCAACAACAAACACACAAAACATATATCAACCAACACTGAATTAAAGTTTCGAATTGTTGCTTACGAAAACCACAGCTTAGTAATAATTGGTTGGTGAAGCATCTGTCACTGCAGAAGCACTGAGATTGATCTGCTCTGTTCCAGTCAAGCCTCTAACCAGAAAGGCAATCTATTTGTTGATCCTACTGGACCGAGTGACAGTGGGAGGGAACAGGAACACACACAGACGAGTGACCAATACAGATAACCATCATAATTATAACACACTGCCTTCATGCTGGTTTAACAATTTAGTTCCATATTTACTATGACAGGATTTGTAAGAAGTTTGCTATTGACAACACGTAAGCAGTGTTTAATTAGGGTTGCCTATAAACCCCAACAGTCCATGATTGCTATTTGTGTGAAATCTTTTAAAATGGAACCAGGTGCATTGTAACATCCAGGACTTAATTTGTTTTTTTTAGCAACTTTTGAGTGAAGAAATCGTGAAAGGACATCATGTTCCAGAGCTAGGGCTCTACTAAGGTGAAAGGCTTCTCGGTGGTGCCCTTTTTAATTCCTAATGAATGATTTGACCCTTTACTGCTTTAGTCTGGCCTTCCATTAGACAGATATATTATATTTTGTATGTACCAAATATAAACCTAGTACGTATTGTCTGTATTTGAAATGTGTTTTTCAAAAATTTGTATTCATAATTATTTATTAAATGCTTGTTAGTTGCACTAGTAGATAAATGTGGTATTTCACATTTATGTGTTCCACCTTGGTAACCACATATTATAACTGGATGCAGGATTATAGGCATACACGCCTTCTTAAAACAATCCTGGTAATCCCCTTTTGTTCATTCAAAGCCTCAGCACTGAGGGGTGTGCAGGTACAGTCTTATTGGAAACTCTCTGAACAAGGGTACATTTCTTCTCAGTTGAGGCTCCATGGCTGTAGTGAATGAAGATGTGGCAGAAAAGTTTCTGGACAGTAATCCCACCTTTGCCAAGCAATATTACGACTCCCATTTTCGGGCCCAAGTCATCTCAAATCTGCTGTCCACATCAAAGAAGACAGACGTTGACACAAGCCAGTACCATGAATTAAGTTCTCTGGAGGAGAGTGAGATTGTGTTTGACATGGTGCGGGACCTGCAGGATCACTTACAGATGGAGAAGGCTGTGTTCAACTTTATGCGCCACCTGAGCTTCATAATGCGTGCTGACCGCATGAGCCTGTTCATGTACCGGCAGAGGAATGGCACAGCCGAGCTTGCTACACGCCTCTTCAATGTTCACAAGGATGCTACACTCGAGGAGTGTCTAGTGCCTCCAGATAGTGAGATCGTTTACCCGCTGGACACTGGAATTGTGGGGCATGTGGCCACTGTCAAAAAGATGGTCAATGTGCCTGATGTAACACAGGTAGGGCAAAATCAACTATAGGTTTATTTCATATATGATGATGATAAGTGACTGCTATTAAGTCCCAAGGTACTGACAGTCTTTATTAATAGACCATGGGATTAGGGTATAAAGTGATGCTTACAACCCCAAATCATAAAAAGTTTGGACAGTGGGAAAAATAAATAAATGAAAAATGCAGTATTTTTCCCACTGAGTTTATTTTATTGCATACAGTATGTACCCAATTTTATGTTTTGTCAGGCCATCTTTATATTTTTAGTAAATACATTAAAATATCAATACTTTTAATATTGTGAAAGCCATAATGCGACGTAATTCATATCAATGCTGTATTATAAACTCAGTTGTAAGTACAAAACTCCTGAAACGCTGAAAAATATGCTGACCAGTAGAGAGCAGTGTAAGACAGTATATATTACTATTATCATTTTAAGTCCCCATGGCCATCATTCTAAACAAACATATGATCCTGCGTGCATAACACACACATTTTTGGTTTAGTAAATATTGTAAAGTCATGTAAAGTGTGATTATTATTTTTTTATATGATTCTGAACTGACAAAAGTAATAAAAGGATATTGTAACATGACACAGATATTCAAAATATTCCAAAAATGTTAAAACAGAGGCAAAATAGGAGTGAAGGGCATGTTGTATGTCATAGCATGCAGGTGAATTGGTAAATGGGAGAATCATATAAAAAGGAGGATCAATCTTTACAAGAAATGACAGTCCACCAAACTTCAGAAGATAATTCATTATTTAAAAAAGAACATTTCTCAAAACTACAGTAAATCTTTGAAAATCCTGTAATGTTGTCAAAAAAATTAGGTAATCCAGAGAAATCTCACTCCATGTAGGGGAAAGTGTAAAAAACACTATTAAATGTGCATGAGCTTTGAGCTCTCATTACACAACACCAATTTCAAGTAGACACCACTGAAAAGAGTGCAGAAATGAGAACATTAAAACTGGCCAGATGAGTTCAGCTTGTTTTCAGAGAACAAGGACGCCAAGTTCTCTGTGTTAAAGATGACAAAGAGCATCCAGACTCTTATCAGTTATAGGTGCAAAACCAACCCCTCGTTAGTATGGGAGTGAATCGGTGCCAATCAACATAGAACTTGGCTATGTGTTTATTTATTTATTTATTTATTAGGATTTGTATATCATGTTTTACACTTTTGGTTACATTTATGACAGATGCACGGTTATTCATTACTCATGGTTAATCTTTTCACAAGTTTATATTAAATACAGTCGTGGACAATTTTGTCTCTCCAATTAACCTGGCTGCCTGTTTTTGGACTGTGGGAGGAAACCGGAGCACCCGGAGTAAACCCCCACAGACATGGGGAGAACATTCAAACTCCACACAATAAGTAACAGTAAGTTGCTTTGGATAAAGCATCTGCTAAATGCTGAAAATGTAAATCAATGAAAGAAGAAGCTCATCTATGTCCTCACAATCCATTCCGGTTACTAAACTGGTCGCTTGACACTGCCCAAGGGACAAGGCTTGAAACCACTGTTGCTTAATGACACTATAATAAATTCAACTACATGGGCTTAGGATAAAATCAGAAACTGTTGTCACGTAGCACATCAAGAAATGCAACCTATAACCCATACATCAATTTTCTCTGGGCCTGAGATCATCTCATTTGGACTAATAGACAGTGGGAACATTTGCTGTGAAGCACTGTCCCCTCACAGAAAAAAGGTCCTGGGTGAAGTGAAGTGAATTGGAGCTGCATAATTGTCCATGACTGTGTTTGATACAACCTTCTGAAGTGTTGGATCTTGTGTAATCAATAAGTACCGTTTCTTTCATAGATGTAACTGGATGTAAAATCCACATAAACAAACATTTGCAGGACAAAGATTAAAAATCAGCAACTGCCATGAAATGTGGATGTGTTGGTGCCAGTGGCATAAATTACTTGCACATCTGTGAAGGCACGAGTGATGTTCCGTGAAGGCCCTGAAGGGTATTCAAACATTTCAGAGCAAAATTTGCAGCCATTTAGAGATTAACATTAAACACTGTGTGCTTGCACTACTTTCAATTCGATTAAATACAAATTTGCAAATCATTGATATCCGTTTCCCTCTGTCCTAAAATCTGAAATTGAACAAATTGACTTAGCTTGCATGTGTCATCAGCGAGAAGAATCATGTAAGTTAAACTGTGCTCATGATGTATTTCTGAAGGATGCTACGGCTCACATATAGACATAGATTAATTTTAGCTCACAATGCGCTACCGCAGGGAAGAGCCAGATGCATGACAATGACCTGAGGTATAAGGCATGAAATTCTCATTCTATTTGATTAACGAGAAGCAATTGTTTATAAGAGGAACAGACCGTCTCTCTCTATGAGCATGAAACACAAAGCTTTTCATCTCGGAAGATCCCTTCATCTGGAGGAAACGACCCCTTCGGAGCAATCATTTATAATAAATTGACTGTCTTATTGTGGACAAAATGTGTGACTGAAATACATTGTTTTAGATTTAGAATATTCGTTTCATCACTGAGGAGTGAAATTCCTCCTCTGCATTTTAACCCAATCTGTGCAGTGAAACACACATATACTCCCTAGTGAACACTAGGGGTGCAATGAGCACACATGGCCAGAGCGGTGAGCAGCCATAGCCCTAGGTGCCTTGCTCAAGGGCACTTCGGTCGTGAACTGTCAGCTCTGGGAATCAAACTGGCAACCTTCTGATCACAAGCCCTGTTCTCTAACCACCAGGCCACAGCTGTTTTGTTTTAGCTCTCTGCAATTTAAATGCACAGTCAGTAATAATAATAATATTAATAATAAAATGATTCATGATTGGTTTGATTGCACTTTGTGTTAACATTATGCCCTATTTAATGATACCAGGGCTGTTCATGCATGTAGTAGTCGAGGGTGGCATTATTCTAGATCTGCATCCTTTTTCTGGCTAGAGGTGCACAGGGAATAAAGCGCTTTAATCTCGCTTGAATTAGAGTGATCCAGGATTAGATTTTAAGGTCAGTACACTAAAGCTTTATTCTTCGAGTCAGCGGAATAGCAGCAGCTTACCTTGACTTCACCTTTTACTGATACTCAAGCCAAACAATGTCATGAAATCTAGATAAATCTGTCTGGATATTTCAGTTTTTTCTGCAACAGTATGTTAATATTATGTATATATGGTTACAATTATGACAGGACAGGTTACTGGTTCTTCAATATCAGAAGTATAGAGGCACAAAGGTTTTTTTTTCTTGGTCCAGGTATCAACATATTTAATTCAATATCAGAAAAGTGAATATTACACATAAACACATAATAAACCTATAACAATGACAAACAATACAGCAACAGACAAATGTGCATTGCGACTGTAAGTAAAAAATATTCATTCTGTTAAAGCAGAGGGTTGTGGGTACAGTCCGAATTAATGATGGTATTGGCTTGGGAAAGGAAGCTATGGTAATGATGATTGGTCTGAATCTTTAATGCTCTCACTCATCAGCTCAATGTCAAAATATCACACTCATGGATCTCCAATTGAACTGTGGGAGGAAACCGGAGCTTCCGGAGAAAACCCACACAAATTATGATGTAACTGCACTGCAAGACATTGTTTTGTCAATAGGTCACATCACATTTCCTGAAATGATCAAAGTAATACAAATATATATAATTCTATTATTCAAATATCAACATGTTTTTTTTCCAGAATGACCAGTTCAGTGACTTTGTGGACAAACTGACAGAGTATCAAACTAAAAACATGCTGGCTGTTCCCATCATGAACGGCAAGGATGTGATGGCGGTCTTAATGGCAGTAAACAAGATAGGAGGCTCCTGTTTCACCACGCAGGATGAGGAGGTGTTTCCTTTTTCTTTGTCCGTTTGGCTTTAGTAGTCTCTACTTTAATTGAGGAATCTTCAAAAAAGTTTCTCTTGTATATTTACATTGTATATTGTGTCTTATTTAGTCCCATCTGATTTTCACATTTTTGGACCCTTTAAGTAGATTCTCGTGTTATGGTGATGGTGAGAGAAATGGTGCATCAGTGGTTGCTCACTCAACCAAGAACATGTTTGCAGGCTGCATTAAAATAGTATGACGCTGGAAAAAATGCATTGGATAAAAGTGTCTACTAGGTGCAAAAAAATATTCCTAATCCTTTTTGCCAAAACAGCCCAGTAACTTCGATGCCCAGTGTATGCCCACGTAGCCCAGCCTTTGCTCCCCATGTGCATCAATGAGCCTTGGCTGCCCTTGACCCTGTCAGCGATTTACCAACGTCCATTCATTGGACTGCCCTTAATGTATTCTGGCCACTGCAGAACATGAACACCTGACAAGAGCTGCAGTTTGGGAGAGTTTTGTCATCTAGCCATCATTATCTGGACTCATCTCCTTCACTAGTTTTTCTTCTTCTAACATCAAGTTTGAGGATAAAATGTTCAATTTCTGCATAATATATATTGAACAGGTGCCCCCCCCCCCATGAACAGGTGCCATGAGAAACATAATCAGTGTTATTCACTTCCCCTGGCAATAGTCATAACATAATGCCTGATTGAAAAAGTAGATTTTAATTCTCTGAATAATTATCGATTATTACTGGTTAGGCAACACAACACCTGCCTTAAGAAATGTTCTCTCAATATAGATTGGTACAACCGCCAGTCATACCACGAGCAGCACATACAGTATTCATTAATTTGAGCAAACAATATGGTTTTCTTTCAGGTACTGCAGAAATATCTTAACTTTGCCAATCTTCTTCTTCGAGTGTTTTACCTGAGCTACATGCACAACTGTGAAACTAGAAGAGGGCAGGTGAGATGAAAACATTTCCACATGTTCATTGTAAAAACATAGCTAATCATGTTATCTTGGTCTAACTGGTGGGTTTTGATTTGTATCTGCATTACAGGTTTTGCTCTGGTCGGCCAGCAAAGTGTTTGAGGAGCTGACAGACATTGAAAGACAGTTCCACAAAGCTCTGTATACAGTGCGTGCTTTCCTCAACTGTGACCGCTACTCTGTCGGGCTGCTGGACATGACCAAAACAAAGGTGATTTAATCATAAAAAAATACCCATGCATATCACTAGTAACGCTTCTGATTTTTTGAGTCAATGCTGGATGTGTTGAATCAGTTACACTGGGATAAGCTTTTCCTCGGTTTCCTTTGAGATATAGATAAAACTAGTGGCTGATGCCGCCTAGCAGTTAAAGTATTTGGTTAGTAATTAAAAAAGTTGCTGTTTTAAGCCCAACCACTGACAGGCTACATTATTGGGTCCATAAACCTCAATTGCATAAACAGTATTCTGTCTCAGTAGTGTAAATCGATTTTGGATAAAAGCATCTGCTGAATACTGAAAATGTAAATGTAATTGAAATTAATATAATTAATTGTGGCATTATAATAATGATTATTCTTATTATCATAAATTAAATTTTTGTATGTGGCGTTGCTCGGGTAACTAGCACACTAGAGCTGACAATTCAAACTCGTTGGTTTGAAACTTTGAACTGGCTGAGCTGGATGCGTACTTTAATGTTTGGCTGTTGTTCATACAGGGTGGGAAGTCAGATAAGGACTTCTAATAACTGAGGCAATTACAACCTCTGCTGGCTGATTGATGGTGCCTTCACCATCTGGATTAATGTGTTGATCAGGGTGTTACACAAAGCTGGTTTGCATATGAACTCGACTACTGCAGGTGAAAGGATGCAGTTAGGCTGTACACGTCTTGCTCTCTTCAATCGGAGTGAGGATCAGCATCAGTAGAGAGGAAGCACATTGGAATTAGATTATTGGAAATGCTAAATTTAAGAGAAAAAAGGAAATAGAATTATTTGTCACACTTAACCAATATTCTGTATTTACTCTTCCAGCCAAATGTGGGGTCATATCTGTAAAAACAAAATAAATTTCAACAAACATATAAAACAATACATTTAAGTAATGCAAGTATTACCGGTGCATCTGCAGTACTGCTTGGTTTGTGCACTCTGTCCGTGGGCAGTGCAACCTCACTTAATACATAACTGTTTGATGGTGGGTAGCTTTTAAGTTTATATACCAGAAATGATACGTGGTTATAAAATTATTTTTAAGTTGTTTTTGTTTATCAATTTGGAAATAGTAGGAAAGTTATAAAAAATACCCCACCAGGAGTCACAATTACAAAAATATGCACTTGTGATAATGCATTGCCACATTGTACATTAGTGGGTACTTCTTATGCTTCTTAGGAATTCTTTGACCTATGGCCAGTTCTAATGGGTGAGGTGCCTCCATATTCAGGTCCAAAGACTCCTGATGGCAGAGTGAGTACCTCCAACTCATTACTTTAGCAAGTATTCTTTGTCATAAATACAGTGTTGATATTATACATTTTTTCTTTTCAGGAAATCAATTTCTACAAAGTGATTGATTATATATTACATGGCAAGGAGGAAATTAAAGTAATACCGTGAGTCTTTCACATTTATGATCTTTAAACTCAGCGTTTAATAACCTGGAGTTTAATCATGGCCTTATCAGATGAAGCCAATGGTCTAGGAGAGCCTCTGTCATTATTAAAACAAATATAAAGACACAATACAATAAATACAATTACAGCAGAAACAATATTATAGTGGACTCTTATACATAGTAATCATTTGATGATATGATACAACATATAGCATTAGTTGAGATCCTTAGGCTATTGTGTGCTTTTGCATGACACATTTTGTAATGACTTCCATTTTTGTAATAAATTCAATAATTTTCTTGTAGTAAAGATGATTTTACACTTGTTTAGCAACCCTCCCGCTGATCACTGGGCTCTGGTCAGTGGATTGCCCACGTATGTAGCCGAAACCGGTCTGGTAAGTATTTTCCATTTGTACTCACAGCATGTCCATAGCAGTAAACAAACTAAACCAAAAACTACATTAAAATTAAAACACTATGCCGCAGGCCATGAACAATGGTCAAAATGTATTTTAGTAAGGGGTACCACAGACTTGAGAATACATTTAACCCACATACCGTAAGAGCTCTGTCAGTCGTAGTGCTTCTTATTCAAAGTCAATATGTTGTGAATCTTGACAAATGTTGTTTAAATGCAGATATTGGTCAGATTCTGAGTTGTGTGAAGAACAACGAGTGAAATAGTCTGTGAACATTGTGTAATGAGTTGGAAGAAGGATTTCAAAGCAGCAGGGTGTTGACAAAGGGATTTTTTTTCATAGGAAGTTTTTTCATGCAGTTCCACTACACCAAATTTTAAAATCCATGCACAGAATAACAATAAATACTCCATGTAATCATTAAAGTAATGTAACGTCTCAGAAAAGTAATGGTGTGGATGTTAGTTTCACAGAACAACATTAATTAAATAAATTATAAACATATTTTTTATCATGGATTCATGGCAAACCAAAAGCTCCACGTTTAAGCCACTATATCTTTCTTACAGATCTGTAACATCATGAATGCTGCACAGGATGATTTCTTTAGCTTTCAAGTAAGCTTGTTATTATTTCTATTATTTATATACTTTGTGGTGCTGTTTTGACTTTTTTACAATGTAGAAGATTGGCTGGGAATTAGGAAATTATAAATTAAAATCTGAATAGTGCATTTCTGTGGTGAGAATTTTAATAGATTATAGCTGGACCTGTTGTCTGAATAAAATAACAATAATAATATCAAATTTCTTCACCGTCAATGACAATGGCTGTAACCATTAAACACATTACCCAGTGTTCTCCTCAAAGCATATCCAGCTGCCTACTGAATTATCATAGAAAGTCTTTAAATCAGCTGGTGGGTGTGGAATTAATTAGATAAAATTGGAAGAAAAATGACTTCAAAGCAAATAATTAGAAACACAGTATTAACTGATTAGCCCAGTCTGTAATTGCTTTCTTAATGTGCTCTTTGTTATTAGAAAGAACCTCTGGAAGAATCAGGCTGGACAATAAAAAATGTTCTTTCCCTGCCCATTGTAAACAAAAAAGAGGAAATCGTTGGTGTGGCTACATTCTATAACAGGAAAGATGGAAAGCCATTCGATGAAATGGATGAAACACTAATGGAGGTATTTGTGGGTTTAATGTTGCAGACATGCTAAAATCACTGTATTTTTACGCAACAGCTTCTTCATTATTGATGTACAAATTATTTTCCCAGAGACTGATGTAGTTTGCAAAACAATCCACAATCTTTGAGATTCAAAAATAAATCCTTAATCTTTATTACAAATTCAACGAAACCATAAATAATGATCTTTTTTTTTTTTACTTTTTATTAGTCTCTTACTCAGTTTTTGGGCTGGTCAGTGCTGAACCCAGACACGTACGACAAGATGAACAAGCTGGAGAATCGCAAGGATATCTTTCAGGACATGGTCCTCTACCATGTCAAATGCAGAAAAGATGAAATCCAGAACATACTGGTGGGTTTCAGCAGTGAAGTCAAACATTTAAAAATAATACATGTAGGTGATGTGTGTCTTTTATAGTCTATTGTCTATTTTATTTTCTTGACATCTTGGGTTGTCACACACCGGTGGATTGAGCAGCTGGTACATTTTGTGACAAAAGGTTCTTATTGTGTTACCTTTACCTTTATGTGATTATTATTTTGCTTTTGTAATGTAATGGGACCAAGAATTTTTAAAAACAAAAGGAAATTGAAGACAGTATTTGTGTTTATCTGTCAATTATCTAATTACAGAATAACTTTTATTTCGGAGGCAGGTACAAACTATGCAAAACAATGCTACACACTTGGTAACAACTAAAATGAAAAACAGACCCCACATTGTATAAATAAATGAATGAAATAATAAAGAAAGTGTCCTCACAAAAAAATGTCAAATTAAACTTTATGTCTTAGAACACACGGGAGCTTTATAAAAAGGAACCAGAAGAATGTGATGAAGATGAACTGGAAAAGATTCTGGTAAACTACAATAAATAATGAAAAACACTTGTGTGATTCATTTAGGTTATTTACACCTTTTTCTCTGCATTACAGTCCGTGACTCTGCCAGACTCCAAGCAGTCAGAAATTTATGAGTTTCATTTCTGTGATTTTGAGCATTCTGAGCTGGACCTGGTTAAGTGTGGCATTTCAATGTACTATGAGCTGGGAGTGGTGGACAAGTTTCACATCCCTCGTGAGGTGAGTTAGAGCCACACCAAAAGTATTAAGACACCACTTCTAGAGCGGATTCAGCTCTTTCAAACAGATCATGAGCATGTGTAACAGGTAGCAGAAGGTGGATTGACCAGGGTTGATTTTTGCCATGCAAAATTGTACTTTTCATATTTTCATCCAGTCCTTACTGAAATAAGACAAACGTTGCATTTTCTTTTTGACTCGCCATCCTTTGTCTCACCACCCATATCACTGACTGGTAATCAATAACCATTGATTGATATCACCATTAATTAATAGATTCAGTGCAATTAGCTCTTGTTAAGTTCCAATTTGATGCCCAATTGTTTACTCCACAAGGACCCTCAGGCAAAATGTGAGAAGCAGCAACGATGTACAGCAGAAACTCTGGACCACAGAGACGTGACACATTAAGTATTCAGTGTGAGAGCTAAAAGTTTCTGAACTGACTGGTAAAACTGAAACAGATGACAACCCCTACCTGGTATAGCTGCCATGGTCAATTATAAGTGCTGCTGTAAGATTGAAGCAACTGTACTTACCTTTACAAAACAGGACCTTAGACAAAGCCACATTGCGGAAAATCAGTGCTCAATCTTACTTATGCTTTTGTGCCTGAATGACTTTCTCCATGTCATGTTACAAAATCCAAAACCAACTGCAGGCCATTTAATGAAAAAAAGTGTTGTGGTTTTGTCTAGTTGTCTAGTTAAATGTTTACAGCTAAATGTTTACAGCTCAGATCTAGCAAATATTCATAACTATAACTAATTTGTCTTTGAAATCTAACAATAAGACTATAAGAGATTAATACAAGTGCTTTGTATGATATATGTAATTCTGTGGATGAAAAATATGGCCTTGTTTCAGGTGCTGGTGAGATTCATGTACTCTGTCAGTAAAGGCTATAGGAGAATTACCTACCATAACTGGAGACATGGCTTTAACGTGGGCCAGACAATGTTCACACTACTCATGGTAAGATTAAACAATGCAGTTACCAACTTACACTAAATACATTTGGTTTCAACTAGACCATTCAACTTACATTCAGGAAAAAATACAGTTCATTTCACAATTTATAATTTACAATGCAAGCGGACAGCTCAAAAGAGCTATAGTAGATATAGTAGATTACGAACATTGTTCAGTTGATCAATGTTTTAACATTGATGCAGAGGTGTTGTTGCCATACAAAAAGAAGGACGTTGGTTTGATTCCCCAGCAGATCAGCCAGGGGTTCATTCCATGTGGAGTTTGAATTCTCTCCCAATGTACCAAAGGTTTCCTTCAACAGCTGCAAACAAATATCAAGGTCTGTATGTGCTTGTATGTGTGTGTTGGGAGTAGGACAAATAATGTTTTAAACAAAAACCTTCATATAGAACATACCATTGTTGGACTTTGTAGCAGTGAAAATACTACACTTGTCGACTAGGTAGAATGATGGCAGAAGAATCATTTAGTATTATACTATAGCTACTATAAAATGAATTGCAGATTCTTATAGGAAAACTAATTATGCTATGGATGGTTTTGTGAAAATTGAATCTGTGAAGCTCCACTCTGTTTACCCAACCAACAGACCATGAAGGATAGTTGAATGTGTATTATGATTCATAACAGCCCCAACTTGTGTGCTTGTGTTAAAAAAGTGACTGATTAATATGTATATATTCAAGGGCAAAGGTTTTTAACCTGTGGGTCATTTGCACCCATGACGCATGTAGATACAGCCATCCCCTCTATGCTACAGGCCTTTTATTTCCATATTTTAATTCAAATGTGTGGCTAGTGATACTGGATCCATTGTGTTCTATCAACTCTAATCAGTTAGGATTGGAACCAGAAAACCTTGGTATAGAGTGAAAGTGAATTGGAATGCCGTGGTTGTGGTTTGGTTTATTAGGTCAGTTAATGGTAAACCATGTAGTAAGAGCAGAAATGAAAGTTTTCACCCAGTGGGCTGTACGCTCGTGCTTCTTCTTCTTATTCTTCTTCTTATTCTTATTCTTATTATTATTATTATTATTTAGAAAAACCCAAATAACTCCTCTTGACTCCAGTGCTTATTCATTTGATGGATTTCTTCAAATTATATTTCAGTGTTTGATTCCATGCAGGTATTGTGACCTTCTATCGAGCCAATCTTTAGCATGCATCCATTGAAAAGAGAGTCTGGAAAGCTAATGAGCCAACAAGGCATAAAACTGCATGCTACCATATCAGTAAACAGAGTCATAAGAGAGGCAGGCTGAAGTTGCAGTGTTGGCGTGATTCAGGTCTGTAATAAGCACCACTCCCAGGTGTCCCTGAGCATAATGAGCTCTCTGGAGTCTGCTCCACTCTACAACCACCTGTCTTCTCAGGCAGCTCCACCCTGAGGCCCAAACTCCCTATACTCAAATCAAAATGACCCATTTTACATTTCTGTTAATCTAAGAGTCTTTCCTAAAATCCTTTTACAATGCTGGTGTTTTGGTAATTTGGTTGGATGTAGTATGTATTTTTTTTCCCTGAGCAACTGGACAGGTGATTTAAAGTCCCCTGCCACAGAGCTATTCATATAGTCATAGTAATTCATTTTATTTTTCATTTTATTAATGCATTCTTTTCTCTCGGTTTATAAGTAGCCAATTAGTCTTCCACTGCTAGGGACCCTGATCACATTCAAATAGGGTATTTTTGTCTGGTGATGTGTGCATTGTCATACGTAGGTGGATTCAATTGATATTCCAGTTTCTTTCGGCTTTTTTCCATTAGGGGGTCACCACAGCAGATTGTGATTCACATCATTGATATGGCATATTTTTTAATGCCGGATGCCCTTCCTGACTTACCAACTCTCGCTATTTAATTGCGCTTGGGGCAGGCTTTACAATGCACCGGTTTATACGTCCAAGTTAATAGATACCTATAGGACTATTCAGTGTCTGTTATCCAGCTGCATGCTTTTTGAATGTGGGAGGAAAATAGAGCACCTGGAGGAAACACAACACATGGGAAAAAGACTCAAACCGAGGACCTTCTTGCTGCCCAATCAAAGATTAATTATAATATTATTTTATTTCATTTTACGTATTGATCTGCAGGGACCATCTTTAAAGTGGACACGTGAACAAGCTAGCAAAATGCACCCACATTATTTGCTTGTTATGTTTCATAATAGAATAGTAAGATCATACTATTTTGAACATTTTTTTAGACGGGTGACCTTAAGCGCTACTTCACAGACTTGGAGGCCATGGCCATGGTCACAGCCGGCTTCTGCCATGATATTGATCATCGTGGGACTAATAATCTGTACCAAATGAAGTACGATCTGCTATATCTGATGCTAATGTGTTTTTGTAACAGAAATAATACAAATACTGACAATGCTTATAAAGTGTATCATAACTAAAATCTCATACTGGTGTGGTTCCATTTAGCAAATTTTGAATTATTTCTCAGATCTGGGAACCCACTGGCGAAACTCCATGGTTCATCTATCCTTGAGAGGCACCATCTGGAGTTTGGCAAAACTCTACTGAGAGATGAAGTAAGCATATGATGTGACACGATTATCTATTTTTTAAAATATCGTGTAATAAAAGAACAACATTTCATGCCTGTGCTTGCAGTACAAGCCTCTAAGCAGCTCAGATTATGCTGCCAACATGCCTGACATTTTTCAATACTTGTTAATTATTGTTTTAGGCTCTGAACATCTATCAAAATCTGAACCGGCGGCAGCATGAGCATGTTATTCATTTAATGGACATTGCCATCATTGCTACAGACCTGGCGTTGTATTTCAAGTAAGGACAAGCAACACCCATACATCATATAGGACTCCCCACCCCCTTTGCTGGTATAACTCTTCTAAGATTTTTCTTTAGGATTCAAATTACAATTATTTTAATTCACTGTAATTGATCTACAAGATACGGCACATATTGATTTTAGGAGCTCAGTAGAGGTTGGATCTTTATAGATCTAAAACTGTTGGTACAACACATTTGTAAAAGAGGCACACAACCTGAATCACTGGCTGCCAAATGCCAGTTGCTAAAGCTTGATTGATTACTCCAAAGTACACTGTTTGTGTGCTTTATGGTACACATTGATGCATGACCTTATGCATGGCAATCTTAGTTATTTAGCAGCTAAAACATGAATGTAATGTGTATTTGCTCTTGGTGGACTAATGTTGCTTCAATTAAGCTGTATTTTGGCCCGTTGTTCCTGTTGTTCATGTAGGGTTGGTACTCATAACTGATGCAACTCAGCTGACTGATTTCTGCTGTATATCAGGGTGTGTCTCTCCATACACAGAGCACAGAGGCCCTTAGTCCTTTTTTAGTATTATTGTTTTAATATTACCAAAATTATGAGAATTTTATCATCATAGAAAACCAAATGAACAATTCTGGCTGGTCAGTTGTATGCCAGTTAAAAAATCTCATATTTAATGAAAAAACCTGCCTAAATTCATGGTCACAGAAGAGTGCAATACTTCACAACCATCATTAGATTAAACCTAGAATATTCAGCTGTGGTCTCTAAAATGAAAATTCTCGTCCACGTCTGCGTCCACAGAGTTGTAGCTGCTTTAGACTTAAGACTGCCTCATAGTGGAAATTAGAATGAGACACTTGAAT
>JAYDZG010000004.1:12848110-12869536 GCA_034509265.1 Microcambeva bendego | reverse complement strand
TCCCCCTTCAATACCTAATGCACAGACAGAAGGCTGTGCCATCTGCCAGACCTTCAATTTAAGCCACTGCTTCCAATGTAAATTTCTATGAAATGTATTTGTCCTTTCTGCATTTTCTACATTCTGACACATTTGTTTCGAGGTAGAACTTCTAGCAAGTACTGCATGGAACAGTGCAGGTGCTGGCACGATTCTGTTATTCAATAAACCCAGCCTGTCCAAAAAATATTGCTTACCGAACACAGATACAATGCATGTCTGTAGCAATCACTGCTAGCTGGTGATTTTATTCTTGATGAGTCTGTCAGGGCAAATTTAAGAAGGTCATCAGGTTAAGATTATTAGGAGTAATTAAAGCTGAGGTGATTTTTCCTCCCCATAGTTCCCTGCGTAGTCTGTGCTGTCATTTCAAGGACATTGCAGCAGCTTAAACCATGCGCCTAGCACAAAGCTCAGACAGCTGGGGGAAACCGAAGGTCATGACAGAGTAACGGCATTAGTGGGAATTAGCCCAAAGGAGTATCACTGTCTGCTTCCTTTTTGTTCAAAACTAACTACAATATGATGGCAATATGTCTTTGATTTAGAGTTTGTTAAGCAAATTGGACCAACCTAAAAAGCATAGGCCACTGACCCCTTCTTATTCACCCATACTTGGAGTCTGAGACCAATCTCGCGCATGGAGAGTCACATGCAAATCTCTGTATTCCTCCACATTTTTTCCCTTTTCTCACCCATGCATTCTGCCCAGGAATCTCTTCTGCCAGTCAGGGTTCCTGCACACTGTATGAAGACCCACATATAGTCCAGTCATCCAGTCTTGGCAGACATGGTGGTCAATTAGTCTCTGCTGCAGGCACTGCAAATAATGCCTGCAAGATATTGTCCAAGCGACCAATGGCCAAGAGTTTTGAGCTGAGGAATACAGAAACTTGACGCTGCTGCGCCAGTGGAATAATTTGCACTTCTGTACAGACACCTAGGGGTGCTAACCAGAGTTCTTGAAAGCATCAAAGACCACACATTTTTTTTTTTAATCTGATCTTGTCCTACACAGCAATCCAATTGTATGACCAGTGGCAGAGATCAGAATCCCAGCAGAAAAAAATGTGTTTGCATCCCCTGTAGGACGCTTTTAGTGGACCTTTTACCATTGCACAAGCCCCCAATTTTTTTGTTTAAGTGGACCAGTAAGCAAGGTCAGATCGGCCATTTCTTCCTCCATCAGTGTAAAGCCACAAGGACAAACGGCTCATTCTGAAAAGCAGTACTAAATTCTTGTTTTGGCAGTCCACCAAGACAAGTCCTGTTCTTTATGTGCTCTGCTGCATTCCTAGAGGCATTTGAACCAGTGATGTCCTTTTCATGTATTTCAGAATCACATATATACTTTTCTCTTTGTCACATTAAATTGGCCCTACCTCTCGTGGAAGAACAGAACCTCTTTAGAAGTCTCCATAGTGTTCCAACAAAACAGCCAACATTAGTGTTAATTAGCATCGATGGCCTCTGTGGGCCAGATTGAGTAACTTCAAAAGCCACTGCGCAGCACTAAAACTGCTGCCAGAATTTTTCTGGCTTTGCCTCGGTGCCAATAGGCGAATATGGGACGTGCTTTATTCATTTAGGGACTACCTGCAGAGTAAATCCCACAACAACCTTCTCTGTAAAAGGTCAGGTCTTTTGGTGCAAATATCAGGGGTATCAGCATGGGACACATGAGTAACAACTCCCCAAATCTCTCAGCGTTGCCCTGGGATCAATTAACACACTACAGAGGCAGTGCCTGCCCTCAAGATCTAGCCACGTACATTTTTAATTCCAGACTAGGATCGAATGCATGGTAACTTACACTCTAGCAGAATCCATTACTAATGAAGATGGGTACAGCGAAGCGATGGCTGAACAGTCCAGTTCAGGCCTTAATAACTGCAATCCAGCTTTAATTTCAAGTCTACCCAGTCATATGATAATGAAATAATAATTACAGATGTAGTTCCACCCAACATGGTTTTTTAACATTTTTTTATATTATTGTGGAGCATGATTCTGCACAAATCCAAACCATCAAAAAGGAGTTATACCCTAGCATTGTTAGACCCTTAACCCTCTTGGCACTAGGGTGCTGTACAATAACAGCCCCAGCACTCTGACTCCAGCTTCCATATAACCTGGGATACACAGAAAAAATAATTTAATTCTATGTGAACACTTAAGCATAAGTTTGACAGACATTTAATATTAAAGCCATGGACATTAATAAAATTCTCTCCCTTGCAGCTGTAACAGCAAACTGCCTTCTACCCAACTGTTGGTCAAGATGGTTCAGTTTGCAATTAATGTTCATTAACGTCTCAAGTCTCCCATGCTCAATGGTATTAAGGGCAAGTATTTATAAGCTCGGTCATTCTGGAACAGCAAGAGCCCTCCGTCAATGTTGAAAGAATACAATTTATTAGAAAAGAGTATGTAATGGCGAAAGTAAAAGGTGTGCCCATACTGATTTAGCTATGTGGCATACATATGCATCTATGAGATATGAGGATGCCCCATTATCACCAAAACCATCCCATATAAAGGTCTGTGCAGTAACAATCAAGTCTTGTGCAGTTTCTGTCGCCAAGCTAAGAACATTTTAGGACACTAATCACAATCATTCTGAGAAAAGCTTTGGGTAGGACTGCATCCCATTTTTCCACATCTAGTACTGACACTAATCCTATACAAAGATCCTAATAGCAACAGAGTCACAGGTTTTTGTTGCCAAGTCATGCCAAACATTACACAAGCATGATAGTAGTGGTCTTCGAGATCACTCACAAGATCAGTGGTGCGCAGCATAAGGGGTCACTAATAAATATGTCACTGGGATGGGGCTGAAAATAAAAAAAATTACAGGGAAGCACCCATTTTCCTACTTTCCACTTTTCATTGTTTAAATATAATTAAAGCGAATAACGTAACTGGCTTCTGCCTCTAATGAATGTGCAATGGATTGGGTAAAAGGTGCAGCTGAGCTTGCAGGTCTTGGCATGCTCTCTGTTCCAGTACATTCTGTGACTTGTTTTAAAGGTGTGAGTCCAATATACCGATGGGTCGGATCTAATTGTACCATGGGCCAGATGTAGCCGACAGGCCTAGAGTTAGACAAGTCTGATCTATAGTCTCTAGCTATCTAGCTCTCACCAGTCTAAGCATCCTGTTGCCATGGCATGGCTTCCAAGGTGCTGGTAAAAATTCAGTAAAAGGTGACAGCGCATTACAGATTTAATGAACATTACTTTATTTTTATAAGAGAGGAGCTTCATCTGCATACTGTAATTTGAATTTTACAGTTTTCCATGTCGATTTCATTCATGATAGGATGGGTAATTACAAGTCTCACAAGATTAATCAGTTCAAGTTTACATGTCTTTGGACTGTGGGTGGAAATGCCACTGAAGACCACAAGCAAATGCAAAATAAAACAAAAGCCTCATTGGCAGCCTTTCAGTTTGAATGACATGGCTAAAAAGTGTGAAGCATAATTTAAACCTCTTATGAGATACACCCTCTATTTCCTTGAGCATAAACACCTTGACCCACTAATTCTCTGATATATTTTCATGTCTTGTGGCCGGTGTGCTGGTTGCTGAGGAACCGAAACCCCACAGCAAGCTTGATGACATATTAACAATGCCAGTCACTAGAGATTACACCAACAGATAACAGCATATAAATAAGTGGTACAACAACCCATCTTTGTAAAGTTTTAAAGTCTGACTTTTAATCATAAAACGAGGGCCCAGGGTTACAATGCTGGTGGGGTTTGGCTGAACGCCTTAATTTTGCCTTAATTTTGTACCTGAGAGCACCAAACTCATACTGCTTCCATCTATCTTTGGGACAGTGGTAGCTTAATGGGTAGAGCTTTAAGTTAATAATCGGAAGATCGTTGGTTCAAACCCAGATTTTTCTTCACAGCCACTATTAGGTCATTAACCCCATCTGCTCCATAGTTACCATACAATCCCTGACCACCAGACCAAAAAATGTAACAAATGTGGAATCACACCTGATATGACTGCGAATAAATGAGAGCTGTGTGGTTTCTATGGTTATTGTATTTGCCCAGGCTTTCTTCTCCTTCAGACTGCAATCTGTGCTGCTGAGCATGATTTGAAGCCTCATCACGTTTAGTCAGAGCTTACACTGCCTGGCCTCTATCCTCCTTCCTCAGCACCACTAACACACCTGCACCATCCTCCTGCCTCACAAGCACATTAACAACATGTGATTCTTTCCTCGGGTTCAGTCGGGTAGCCAGACTTCAGCCTCTCCTTTCATCCCTCAGCAAATACCTGCATACACATGCAAACTGGTAAAGGACACTGAAACTGTAGGTGCAAGGACACTCAAAATATAATGGTTCAGGCAAAGTCACACTTATTGAGTAGATGGCCCTCTAAAAGGGAAGTAAACTAAATGGTAGGAAAGTGGTCCGTGTCCCACAAGGCCTCTTACACTTGCATGGCCCAGATTCAGTAAAATGGGATCCTATAGGTCGACCTGCATTTCTTTTTTTATATACCTGTACTAGTGACGATGGCGCTGGTTTATAACTGCGAGGTAAAGAATAGGCTCAGAATTATTCCTTATTACTAGGGATGCATGACTCACCATAAGACAGTTAAGAATCTACTCAAGTCAGGTAAGATTTAAGTCAATGATTCATTTAAGATGAATCGATATTTACAGCAGCAGTAGAACATACTTGTTCTAATCTCAGTTCTGATTTCGGCAGGCTTATACAGACAATGATAAGCTTATCCATTGAGTTGCATGCTGCGGATGATTTCTCATAACTGATGAAATTACGACCTCAGCTGGTTGATCGATGGTGCATGCACAGAGACCATGGATAATGGAATCAGGGTGTGACACCTGCACAAGGAAAATTCATACAGGCACCTGGCTTGCATGTAAAGTTGCAGTCAGCTACTGCATGTGTCTGAGAAGGTGTTGGTGGTGGATCTCAACGGACAGTGTGAAGTCAGCAACAACAGAGAGGAAGCAAAATACAATTAGGTAATTGGATAGAACAAAATTTGGAAAACAATGTGGGGGGAGTAGTTAAAGCTAGGGACAATTAAAAGTAGCCATCAGCTATTGATTTTTTGAAAGCTGGGAGGAGACCTGGAGAGAAATACGGCTATGCATTTGTCCTACATTGTCAAAAAAAATCCCATCATATCAAACTACATGGTGTAACTGTATATGAACCTCAGGCTAAGCCAGTGATGACCACTTTAAGCTTTTCCATGTGGATGGATACTTTAAATATGGAAACATGCCAATATTTTGAGCAGTAGGGTCAAATAAATGTATATCTAATGCTTTTAAAAGCGTATGGACATTAGCATGGGCAACAGCTTCACATTAATCTACAAGAAAATATACACAACAGCAGAGCCTTGTTAGAGTGTCAATGAGGACTAGAGTACATGTAAAATGCCCTGTTTAGGATCTATATCCGTCTTGTGACCAGCGTTCTCAGGATATGCTATCGACTCTCGCTGGGATCACCAGACTGTGTTGTCAGAATTTACCATGAACGGTGTACAACAATAAAATTACACTTTCTTTCTCAGTAGAAAAAAGCAGAGAAGACCTCTGAACATGCTCAACCCTGCTAACCCAGTAAAATCATCATTTAGTTACTGGTGCAATTAAATCAATAAAGTGCTTTTCCAGGCCCTAAAGCAAACGGCCTCAGGCTGTCAACAGAACACAACAAGATCAGAAATATTTTATTACAGAATTGTATTATATTATATTAATTACTATGGTATTATAATAGGTTAAGAATGTAGTATATTTCGATTCGACTTTAATACCATAGTACATAGTCCATCACTGTAGAGTAATTAAGTAATTTTAAAGTATATTGTTTAATATGGTATTAAAGCAGATTTGTATTATCGTAAATAAATAAATTGTAGTACATTATCCACTATGGTAACATTATTTTTTCTTCTTCTTTTGGCTGCTCCCTTGGGCGCTCGCCACAGCAGATTGTGATCAGTATTATTGATCTGGCATATTTTTTACACTGGATGCCCTTCTTGAAACAACATTCCCTACTCATCCAAGCCTGTGGCCGGCACTACAATTCACTGGTTTTCGTATACTAGTGATTAGGTATGTATAGGACAATTCAGTGACTCCAATTAACCTGGCTGCATGTTTTTGGACTACAGGAGGAAACCGAAGCTCCCACACAGACAAGGGGAGAACAAGCAAACTCCACACAAAAAAGACCTGTGTGGATCCACCTGGGGATCGAACCCATGACCGTCTTGCTGTGAGGTAACAGCAACCCAAATGAGCCACTTCGCTGCCCATCCACTAGAAGACGACGACTGTCATTAAATTGCATTATAGTGTTTATTACTTTAGATGTATTATAGATTATTTGTTGCAGTACATTGTTCACTATTATATCATGATTATTATTACTGATTAGATTTTATGGTTGTTATTCAGTTGATGAAATTGACCTTTTTTGTATATCGTCAGGTCACGTTTAGTCAATACCAAACATAAAATAATGCCATTCTGAATTGTAAACTGCTTTTGTTTAACATTTGTTGCCCTCTATTGAGCATAGCCCTTTATTAACCTTTTTTAAATAAAGAGGGACCGGACTTGTGAATTTCTAAACCCCACTCTTTGTGACCATTTCAACAAAAGTGCATCAGGGTTGCAGCAATAAACCCTTTCAAAGCAACATATTTTATCGGGATTTTACTATTTGGAAATACCAAACATGGATGTCCTCTGTGAGATCATAGGTCATACACCAACTTGCCCAACAGCTTTTGTGTAGAATTGTGAGATATGTACAAACTGTGTAGTAATATCAACTATAAATCATTCATCAACACAATACTTGGTTTCATTCACGCTCACACTATCAGCATTCAAGCCAGATTATTATACATTATTCCAAATATTAGCTTAATCGATTTCTGATCAAAACACCAAGGTGACCTGAATACATTTTTGATACTAGTAGAGACGAGAACACATGCACATACTGTTGCCCACACACGATGATAAAAACAGGTATGAGCATGAGTCTGGGTTGTTATAAATCCAAGGGGATCCAATTTTGGAGTACTGGGGTGTTACGACAGATGCTGTTCCCTCCTGGTGAGTGCTTTCTTTTTATGACTGTCAAGGTCTGCTCTGTTGACAGGCAGAAGCCGTAAGTCTTTCTAGCCCCCTACAAGTCCTATCGCTCACACAAACACTGGCTGTGTGATTAATCCCTCCCAATCTGTAACTGCCGTTTTGGGGATCCCAGTATTTATTAGCCAACAGCTGTAATTACTAACATTTAACTCTCTGTGATATGAGACTGTTCAGTTTCTGCTCATAATTATGCGGCTTTGTGCCGCCTGCGTGGGAAATGATCACATGTCTGTTACCCGTGCCTTTGCACAAGTCAGAAGCTCAGTCACTAAGCTTCTCCAATATTCAAATTCCTAATCTTGTGCTAGAATAAATGACACAAATGCTGTAAAAATGCAAACATTTAGGTCTTTTACACAGAGCGCCTAGCAACAGCCTTTAACCGTGTGTGGGTATCTGCCAACGCGATCTACACGCAACGTCCTTGAGAGGCAGAGAGTAACGTGAGGGCTACCTCCGACATGTCACTTTACAGGGCCATCACTCACCTCCAGTATAGCTGCTCTCATCAGCCAACCCTTGCTAAATCACCACCTGCCTAGCTTCTACACCAAAGCCCAGCCGCCGCCCACACCGGTCCACCACATTCTGACGGTCAGAGACTCGAGCAGCATGTAAACAAATCTGCTGATGATTTACACTGCAGTAGTCTGACTGACTTATAGCCCTGAGATTCCAACCCGGGGCTTCAATGACTCCTTCCGTGACATCTGGGATGACCGATAAGGGAGGGACAGGGACGCTGAGAGACAATCTGCTGAATTCAGAAAGCATCTGCAGCTGGTGTGACACTCAAAGCTGTGTTTGCTCATTTCCCCAGCAAAGTGGATGACATGTTCACTGTGGTGAACACTCATATCTGTAATGAAACGTGTCCACATGTGTGAGGGGTGGGGAGAGGTCAGTCACCTCTGCTGAACAAAGGCAATGTTTAGTGTGTTTGATTGACACTGCAGAGTTCTCCTTTAATCTTGAAAAAAACACGGTTGGCCAAATATCAGACCAAATCTATCTATATTTAATATACATCAAATTATGACTACCTTCCTGATATCATGTTGCTCTACGTTTTGCTGTCCATTCACAAAAATCTGTGATGCACTGTGTATTCTGAACCCTTTCTATCAGAACTTCTTCAGCAATGACAGCTACAGTAGCTCAGTAGCCACATGCATCAACGAGCCTTGGCCACCCACTTTGTTTACCACTGTTTGTTCCTTGAACCACTTTTGATAGATACTGACCAATGCAGACTGCCAACACCCCACAATTTGGCCCTTATCAAACTCACTAATATCCTTATGTCCATTTTTCCTGCTGTTCACTTGCTACCTTAAATATCCCACCCACTAGCAGGTGTCGTGAAGACATTTTTATTCATTTGAACTGTCAGTGTCATAAATGTTATGTATGGTTGGTGTACATGTATACACTAATTACAATATTATTTCACATATCCCAGCTTGGAAACTGGGGTCACAATAAAGGGTCAGTTAGGTGACCCTGGAGCAGACAGGGTTACAGACCTTTCTCCAGGGCTGCATAGCAGAGCCTCACTTTGAACCGACAGTCATTCGATAGCCCATAGTTATAAAACTTTGCTTGTTAATTGTAAGCACAGCAGAAAGATTATCCTATTTCTGAAATTGTACATACCATAGAGCTTTGACTTCCAATTTGCATAAAGTATGCTTTTCAGAACACCAGAGTTCTTGCTCACTGGTCTCCAAACACCAGGCCACAAACTGGTACCCGTCCAGGAGTCAGAATGAAAAAATAATAAGAGATTCCGACATCAGTAATAAAGCATTACTTTTATTTCCTTTTGGCTTTGTGTTGTGGTCTTTTATCACCACTAGGTCAGAGCAGCATCTCATTGACCCAAAAAAGCCCTGGTTTTACAATTAAGTTTTTCCTTTGTGAGCAGTATAGCAGTAAGTCAGATTAAAATCATTCCATCCCTATCAGTCTATGAAACTATTTCTCTCATGAAATTTTTGGTCACTGAAAATTGTCAGCTCTGATTAAAAAAAGAATGATGGCCAGTTTTTTTTGTCACTGCCTGAAGTTCAGAGTTTTAATACGATCTATATTTCTTACTATGTGAACTCATTTGAATGCCATGATACCACAATAGTAGTTGTAATAAAAACAAACCAAATGTAAGATGATAATGAGGGCTTAAAACCTAAGCCACGTCTGCTAACCAGGTTTGGAAACGGATTTATGCCTGTGTTTATCCAACATGGCCTACATTGTCATTATCCTCTCGGGTAAAGAAAGTGTAGCACAAACTTACAAACCATAATTAAATGTTATCAAATGAAAACGAGTAAGCACCTTGATTTAAAACATTTAAAAAGTGAGTGATGCACTGGGCCACCACAAGCGTCTGCTAGATTACGCAGCTAGGTGTTCAAGAAGAACCGAGACCTGGCAACATAAAAGACAAAACAATAAAGGCTTTCAAATCTACAGCTTGTAGGGTCATTGTGGCCCTGGACACAAGGGTGGCTCCGATGACCTGTGAAGTAGGGTGGATGTTTTAGCTCCTCTAATAAGTTAACCCCGTCCTGAACGCCACAAACTTCCTCTTTGGCTTTCCTTTCCTAAGTCAGTGGTCCTCGAGCACCAAGTACCGATCCATGGCTCATTTATTACCAAGCCGGAAAGAATAAAGAAATAATTATAGATCATAACAAGAGCAATTACATTTTTATTTTATTGTTTGTAAACATGACTATAACCAGGGTCTCGTTGATTAAAAAAGCTCAGGATTCACAACATTTATTAATTCTATTATCATTCTATTTTTATTCTATTATTCCTAGCTTATATGAAACACCTCAGGTAAAAAAAAAAAGCCTGGGGACCACCTCCTTAATTAATGCACCCCAGCTTTGGAATAAACTGGAACCTCAACTTAAAATTTCTCCTCAGTGCTCAGGTATACATTTGTTTTTGAACATGTACAAATTCCCACAGACAAACAGTCTTTTTTAAAAAAGACATGCTAAAACATTTTATATCTTAAATGAGTGTCTCCAAAGATGAGAAGCAACTTGTTGACACAGCAAAAATCCTCCAAAGCAACGACAACTATGAGAACCACATCGCAGATCTGTGTGGTCCAGTTGCACGTGACGGTGCAATTCAGGCAGCGTGGAAGCCATATTTGGAATAAAAGCTGTATTGAGACTAATGGATATGACAAAGAAAAAAAGTAAGAATCGCCATATGAAACACTAATTATTTGCACATCACATCACCGCAGCTGCTACCTATCAGATACAAAGAGATGAAGAAAAGCACTCTCCTCTGATCAAGCAGAGCTACTTTGAACTTAGCAGCTGTCAGATCAAAGAGGGGTGCTGCTTCATTTTTTTTATGAAACAATACCGTTTTGTCCCAGTACTCGTCGTGATCACACTGGGTTCCAGATATATGTAAATCTTCCATAGAGGTGATGTTGTGAACCAGGTAGTACCAGATTTTATTCAGAAGAAACAATACTCCAAATACACCAATCGTTAATGTAGGGTTCGTCTTACTCCACTTGGGCATCACCAAAGCTGATCTCTGAACATCCTCCTTGGTCAGACCAACCATCAACACATACTTTTTTGGATTTTTTTCTCCCAGCAGTACTTTGCACAACCCCAAAGCCTCTTCATCTAATCACCTTGACGCTCTCCAACGTCCTAATACTGGTGGAAATGAACATTGGTGCTCAACAAAACATTAAGCTGTGAAGGCAACTGAACCAAACTGGTTCAGGAATGAGAGAATGAAAAGTGGCATTAGAGGTCACCACAGTGGATTGTTGATCTAAACCTTGCCTGTCCTGAACCTCCTACATGATCAACGCAAACATCGCCACATGCGTAAACCTTATCTTTGGGCTTCCCTGTATTGGCTTCATCTTCAGCACCCTACACCTAACAGATGCATATGCTCAATGATCTCAATCGCCTGACCTTAGCTCAAACATCCAACCTGAGCTGTCCCTCTAATAAATCATGGTCACCATCAATGACAAAAATGCATGAATCTGCTCCCTCTCCTCAAGAACAGCTGTCGAGTTGTAAATCTTGCTGGAATACAGCAAAAGGTGACTGCCAACCACATGACATATTACACGGCTGACATATTACACATCCTCAAAAAATGACCTTCTGGGTCCGAACACTTCCAGGAGCTACTGATTGCTGAACTTAGTGTATGCCTTTTTCTTCAAGAGAATCAATCCAAAGGGCATGGACCACGTGCTGGACCAGTCTTGTAACCACATGTGGTCATGTCTCAACCCAGTGACCCAGCAGACAAGAAATTTGTCCCATTTCCATGTAATCCTCATTCCTTGAAATGCACGAGCTTAGGCAATGCATAACTCGGTACGTTTTTAACTACATACTATGTCAGAGATAAGGGCATTTCAGCAGAGTTGTGAAAGTCCTTCAGGACTTTGTGCCAATAGACTAAAAGCCAAGGGTTTAGCAGGTCAGCTCTGGCCTTTTCTCACTCCGCTTATCGAAGGATTCACCAACATTTGGAGACCTCTGGATATATTCAGATGACAACCAGACATCAAAGCAATACCACAATTACTTGTTCTTTCTAATTCAGAAATTGAGCAAACATGACAATCAAGGCAGTTGCACAGAGGAATTAAGGAAGCAGGGTAGTACTTGGAACTCTTGGTCATGCTCTTCCAGCTAATGTGGGACATTTCTAGCTGTTTATCTATGGGGTAAAACAAGAGTACCAAGTACTTCTCTCATCTCATATTATGCCAATAAGTGGGCATGAGTAAATGTGATTCCCACAGATGGCTTCAAGAAGGTGTACTTTTACCCGAAGAAACCTACAAATTGTACAGAATTCAGTCCAAGCTTAAAACCCAACAGTGGCCGCGGGGCAGTGGTAGCTTGGTGGTAAAGGAACTGTTCGAAAAGTCACAGCCAATACAAACCTAAATCAAGGTTTCAAGTGGAAGGTTCTTTCACTGACATGGTGGCGAATATCTCATGAATCCCCTCAGGACAACTGATTGCACCACAAGTGGATGCCAGCTCCCACTTCTGTATACATAAAAATGACCAAGTGTGGTGGTCACACCCAGAGAATGGTTATTCATGTCATCTACAACTCTTGGACTCAGATGTTCAAGGCACCGTTTAAGACTAGATGACTTTGTTAAACAGGACTACATTTTACAGTACAAATACTGATTTTAAAAGATCTATTGTTATTATTGTACATAAAAAGACGTGTGATAAATATGAAAGTGAATTTGGACTTAGCAGATACATGTTACATAAACACTGTATGTGTCTATAGGAGCAGACAGTGGGGTATTTCTAGACCGAGTGAGAGTTTACACCTATAAGGGTTCTGTTAGTGTGAATAAGTGAGGGTTGGCTAAGCGACAGCAGACACACTCATGCATGCTACAAGCTCTAAAGCAGAAATCGACAAGGTTTAGTCATTCACTACACCCTCGTATTTCCTCTCACGGCCATCTCGTGTCAGTCCCGCAATGTGTGAAGGACCCTCATCTCTGAGTTATGGAGAAGAGGCGATTGTTTTGCTCTGTTTTATGCTACCTTTATGTCTGGTATCCATTTCCTGTTTTGAAAAAATAAAGCCTGGAAACTGTCAGTGCAGCAGAGCTATTGTTTGAAATCACTGTGGGGACACAGTTGGAATAAAAAAACAACGCCGTCTAAAGGTCTTAACAATACTGTGTTTTATATAGCCTTTGTGCAAACCTTGAGTTTCTGGCAACACTTCAACAGTCTGGTGTGCCTCTCCAATCCTGATGAGACTTCAGCAAGAGACACCCAACAGAGTCTTTTCCCCCTCTATAGTCAATTACCAGATCGTCCATCAAGGGTTCCGTGGTGGCACCACCAAAACAATGCCACGTCCTTTGCTTAAAAGAGTGTTTCACTGAACTACTCTTCTAGTCTGGCAAGGATTTCAGTAACATGTGACTGGCCTCTTGTATTCCACCACACTGGCAGATTTAAAGTGCCTCCACAAAAGCCTGAGTTCCATTCAGAATTAGTGAGTTAACCATGCTAGGTTTAACATTTTAGAAAACCAAAACACTATAAAGGTCATAAAGACTTAATATTTCAGAAATACCATCTTCATCAAAACAGCACAGAAAGTTTATCAGGATGCTACTTCTGTAAAATAACCCCAAGAGAACTACCTGCACAGAAATCAATAACAATCACAGCCAGGCTGGAACACTCCGAACCTCCTCCGATGTTCATCCTTCACATAAGGGTGCACACTGGGCTAAAAAATAATAACCACCGGACCAGATCAGCTGATAAGCCAGACGCTTACTTCAAAGGCATGAGAAAAGCCAAATATTTAAATAAAGGCAGTGAGAATGCTAATGTGACTAAAATGAGATGAGAGAATGAGGCTGGAAATAGAATCAAGTACAGAATGTGTATAAGAGAACAGGATGGATGAAAGCGAACATGATTTACTATTGGTGATAAAAAAGGAAAAATAAGACAACCAGAAAAGAGCTTGTATATACAATAAATGTTTAGACACCCCTAAATTTCATCTCAAGAGCCTGCGTTTACTCCGTATCAGGCGTAACATTATGACCATTCCTGCCCACATGAATCAATGAGCCTTGGCCAACCATAACCCTGTTTACCACCATTTACTACTTTTAATTCAATGGAAGACTTTTGATAGATACTGACCACTGCAGACCAGGAACACCCCACAAGAGTTGGAGTGCTGGAGATGCTCGGACCCAAAGCACACACACATCATATATACACACACCATATGCATACCTAGAAGAATATGATTTCTGGCACCTCAAACTGGACCATACGTTTTTTCATCCATCCTGGTGGCCTTCATTCACATTATGGGCTGCATCTTTGTAAAGGTCAAGTTTAATACACAGTATATTTAACTTTATAAATTAGATTGTGTCAACGGCATGTTGGTGAATGCTAACTTGAGCTAGTTTGTAAGTTTGGCCTGAAGTTACAGTTTAGCTCACACACACCTGTTGTTTTTAATTTTTTGGAAGGGGTCCAAGTATTAATTAGAAGACTCCCCCACCACCCACTTTCATCAGTCCATTAAAAAAAAAATCAAGCTAGAGATCCCTTTTACAGTCGATTAAAAAGTTACTGGATTACTATTTCTGCAAAAGGTGGGAAGCAGCTGCCTAAAAATTAAAATCAAAAACTAGGTGTTGTTGCAAAATCCCTGAATAAGTCATTATCCTTCAGTACTGCTTCACCATAAAATACGTGCAGTAACACAGATACATCACGTGTCTTCCTGGTACATATTTAAAATGCTTGTTTTAAAGGAAACACACCTTACTTATTCATCATATTCAAGTCTATACAAGTAAATGGCATGTCACTGTATACAACTTGCTTTTTGTTATGCTAAAAATGCTAGTAAGCATTACCAAGCACAATGTCATACAGTACTTATGGAAAGTTACAGAAAATTAGTTACACATTTAGTAGAAGTGGATGTTCTGAACACAAAATGTGGATACTTTCTACTCATTCGATTGTGAGTAGGTGAAAGCTTCTCTTCAATCATGTTTTTAGCTACACCTACCATACAGATGAACCTGGGTGGGTATAACTACTGACTATAGACCATCGACTGCTTTAACTAGTTACCATACCAAACATCATACTCTATCTATTACAATGTTGACCATTTTCAGAAACAAAATGAAAACCTATAATCTTTCACTGAACACCAACACCAACACCAAAAGAAGCAATTAAGTTGACACTGCTGGACCTGAATCACTGAGCTACTCCACATTGCAGTGATAAGTAATATTCCACCACACAAACTGAATGTTTTGTAATTCTAAAGGGGTCCCATTTGATTGACAGTGGTACAGGTTACAGACTATAATCATAAAATGCAGACATTTTAGAAAACAGAGCTCTTACATGTTAATTACGGTCTCTGCAGTGACAATGAATGACAGGTGAAATATAATAATAAATTATATACAGTAGCAATTATAAACACAAAAGTTTACCTGCTTGTACTAAAGCACAGCATGCCACGCATTTGACCTCAAATTAACAAACACCTCAATGAAGCCTCAATGAAGTAACCTAGTTACCCTCATGATGGAGCATATATTGTGCTTTCAATACTCAATCTTTTAAACCAAAACAACATGGGCTATTACCTAAACTAAATAATAGGCAGGTGGAAATATCCTGCATTACACTGCTCTGTTTGCTATGACAGAACATGATGTCGGCAACCTGCTAGACATCTACATAAAAAGGTTAATTAAACATTGGACTCATGTAGACATCTAGTATGTGGTTTAGAAAACATGGTTTGAGGAAAGACAGCTATAGTTTGTAAATTGTGTTTTTTTAGGTTCCGATTGTAAAGAGCGTCAGAACCATGTTTTATTTGGGCTGCATCACCCATTGCTACAGGTTCTATGCCTTTATTTCCTGATTACCAAGACACGTTTTTCCCTTCTACTCATTTAAAGTGTAAACGATCTTAACACCACCGATCAATGGAATTCTTGTGGGCCTTTGTTGTTTTTGCATGTTTTACAGTCATTGTTAGGCCCTCAGTTACACATAGGATGTTAAGCTGGTATGGACCGGCTAAGAAAGTGATAAACTGCAAAGCAGTCATGCAAGCAAAGCCTGCCAAGCTAAAAGTTCACTGCTGAATTAGGTCACAGGCACTGGAGGGGAGGGGAAGCTGCAGTCACCTGAACCCGGCATGATCCAATGAAGATCTTTTATCCTGCCAGGCTGCCTCAATGAAGATAATCAAATTGTACAGGGGTTTTGCCGACTTGGCAGGCTGCCCAGTGGTTAAGAGTTTACTAAACTACTAGAAATCTAGGGAGCCCAACCAATCGGCTTAGTAATTCCTCTGACAGAATACTGTGTGAGGAAAGACTGCCGTGTCGTTGCTTCGGGAGGCACTGTTCCCCTTGACTCTGTTGTCCGTCGCTAGTCCTTCGCCCAACCTCGGTAGTAAGGAAGGTTTCCCAGAGGTGTAATATTATATTTCCATAAACTATGTAACAGGTTTTACTATAGCCTATAGCAACACGGTGATCTGCCAAAAAAATCTTATGCTGTCATTGGGTGGGAACTAGCTGCCTCGTGATCAGTTGGGGGAGCTATTAATAGATAAAGAAAGCGTTAAACTACCTCAAGATGGCACATACAATACTATAATTGTATTGCATCCTTTGCATGTAGTTAAAGTGTTTTAAAAGAAATACTTGGCTTATCATGTTATATAAGCCAAGTTCATTTTCAGTGACAAATTTCAAGGGAATGCCAAACCTAATACAACACCTGAGCAAGACCAGTCCATCTCACACACACACACACACACACACACACAGAGAGAGAGAGAGAGACTCATTTATTCAAATTAATTCAGGTAAACAACTCTTCATACTCATATGTGTTTGGGGATGTGTTAGCGAACTACAGTGCTTGCAGGTCCAGCAGAATACAAGCTGCCCTGCTCGGAAGATTGTAGGAATGTAAGACAGGCTTTTGGCACAAACTGTAAGAATTAAACAATTGATAAAATAATTCCCCCAACATCCCAGCAGATCTGCTTAATCTCAGTTACGTACCAACCACCTATCGAGTGCAATATTACATTTCAGTTTTTGTATATCATCAAACTAAGGGTAATTTAATGCAAGGCTATCAGAATTAATTTCACTAACTGGCATTTAAAGGAAGTGCTTCACGGCTTTCCTTTGTCCCAAGTGAGTCTTTGCCAGTCTGAGCTTGCCCTCCTCTGATGTCATGGCGGGACTTAACGTCCTGCTGTTCTGCTCCCAACTGAACTGCTTGACGACTGTGGCTTAGAATCAACTACAAACTAAAACACAAGCTATCTCATGGCAGAAAACAATAAAAGGTATATAATTACTCTGCATTCAACTCCATCATGACTTCTATTTCACAAGGTCTGAGACTAACGACGTACACAGTAAAAAAAAAAAAAAAAGTAAAACAGACCGTATGTTCAGATTCTTATTTATTATGTTTTGAAGTATTGAAAAGGTCAAATTAGCTCCCAAAATATCTGTATTCATTCAAGTGATTACTAAAATAAACTTTAAAAGACACTTTTTGATTACCACGCTGGCTCAAACACGCTGCAGTATTGACACATGGCATAATAACAGCCAGCCCCTGGCAGAGGTGTATGAGGGTTGTTCAAAATGTTTCCACATTTCTATTGGAAATGATATATAAATAGGGTTTTTTTTATTTTTGATGCAGGAGGAGATGTAAATGTCTAAGGGAGCTTCCAGAATAAGCCTCATATGATTTGATTGCTCAAAAAACTTTAAAAGTAAAAACATTAAGAAAGCAGTGGTGCATTAGTGGCTAAACCAAACAAAACATTTATTGCTTATGGCATAACATTGGTAAAGCTATCCATGCAGAAAAGTCATCAAATTTGTTATTGAAATTCCTACTAAATCGATTATTTTAATTGTCCATTTAAAAACATGTATAATTAAGCAAATTTGTTTCATTTTGTTTACAATAATGAAAGGTTACCGCACAGGGCAACCCAAAGCAGAACATTCATTTAGTTTGTATCAAATACATGCCGTTTTATATTCAGGACTTAATCTGGTTACCTACTCAAATGTTCAGTGACTTTCAACTTGGCACTTCCATAAATATTTAATCCCAGTCACTTCTCAGCAGAACAAGATGTGTTTGTCGGGAACTTTATGGATCTAGTTTTAAGGTTCATGAAGTTCAGTATGTGGACTGCCAGGCGATAACTTGTGCTGTAAACCTCTGTAACTCTTATGAAAGGGGAAATGAGTTCAATCAAGTAATTGTGCTTAATTCATCTCCTGTATGAACATTCATGTTCATTTGAGTGTGCTTTGATTTATTGGTTGTTGCAAGTTGTGCACATTTGTTTCAATAAGTATAAAGTAAGGTTAATTTACTATTAGGATATTCACATCATGTTTCACACTTTGGTTACATTCATAACAGAAGAGGTAGTTATTCATTACACAAGATTTATCGCTTGAAGTTTAATGTCAAACATCGACATGGACCATTTTCACCAGACTGCATGAGTTCCGGGACGAAACCCATGTTGACACAGGAGAACATGCAAACACCACACATAAAGAAAGATGGAGAAAATTCAAGTAGAAGAAAAGAAACTCCCTGGGATTACTAGCACTCATATCTAATCGGTTACGTTCTATTAAAGCAATCAAGTACAAATTTATAGAAAATCCGGTACCATGGGATTAAATCCAGAGATTTGCTCGTGGTTTTGTAAATGATGTTCCAGAAGCAGATATCACATCCCATAATAACAGCACAATGGCACTAGAGCAGAGATCACAGTGAAAACCCCAGTTAACTTCAGTGATGAATTTCATCCCAAATAGTAAATTAGATAATATGAAATCAGTAGCCACTTTTAACAAAATCTAAACAGCCAAGTATCTTTGGAGCGCCCACCAGGGGAAATCAAAGTGTGATGCAATATAAACAAGATAAATTCTGTTTGTGAATCTAATGTAATGGGGTGCAATTACAGTTCTGTAATTAATCACGATGTTAATAATTTTCCTCTGTTACTCAGCCTCTGCATCAACTGAAATCAAAATGCATTGCTCAAAAATAAGCAGGTGGTTAGTTATGCAGCAAAAGGATGGCACACCTGCACCCATTTTAGATTGCAAATGTGCTGGTCTAAACCAATCTGGCTTTGCAAATGACAACCAAAACAAACCACCTCAGCTCCATGGCGAACCTCAACATCATTCAACTAAGGATCATCATATCATCATAGTAGAGATTTTGCTTTTATTAATAATAATAAAATTGCATTAGAGGTAAACCATACACAACGTGCAAAGCAAAAATTAACGGCAAAACAAAGTCGAAATTTGACGCTTCCACAACTAGCGGCAGTTTACCGTAGCAGTCCATTTGCCTTTTCGTGTTTTGGGAGGTTAGAAAAGATTTAAGTACATGTAGGAAACTCGGGCAGACCCTGGGATTACATGTCGTCACAGACAGTGATAAAAAGATAAGATTTGAAACCAGGTCCCCAGGACACTACTGTCTGGCATTTATCACTTACTGTGCCAACTATATTACAAAACCAAATTACTGAAAATGTTACAATTTTATTTAAAAAAAATGTTCTGTTCTAGCACTCTCAAATCTGCTGGGGCAGCCCATCTTGGCCTGACAAATGTGTAGAGCTAAGCAAACAATACTTCTAAAAATAAGGAATATGACTTTGGTATCTATAGGGTGGCGGAATAATGCATTTCTAAGAAGGGGATCTCTGCGTCCTCTGGATAACGGCTCCAATTTTTATACAAACTGTTTAGCTATGATGTACTCCTAGAAAGTCAGTGTCTAGAGAGACCATGACAATTAGTTTCTCTTCCATCAATAGAAGCAACTATTCTAAAAACTAAAAGAGAGCGTACTGGTGAATGACAGCTGGCATAACATAGGGTGATAGGCATTCTTAGACTCCCAGAGGCAGTCTTAGCATATACCTTCTTCCTATTGCTATTCTTCCCACTGCCAAAATCCTTTGGACCAGCTGTTAACAACATCGAAATTGCATAAATTGCCCATTTTGAAACCTTAAAGGAACTAAGCTCCAAACCCAGAAATACTGAACACAAGGCTACAGATCGTTAAAGAACCCTTAGATGCACAGTACATGAACACTAAAGCAATACACAATAAGCTCAATAGGATCCAGGGATGAGCCAGAGGGTAGAGAGGTATTCAAATAACTAATCTCTCAGAACGTGTTGAACTCATGTGCACCATCCATGGACTCATGTCTGCAAGCTCAAGGCAAAGGATAAACCTTTAGATGATTATGGATTAGTCAGTGTCAATAATTGATCTTCTCTTGCCCACAATTTGTCCCATATATTGGACATCGATAAATAGTGCTGCATCCACACCCTACTCTCATCCCGAGAGACAAGGCTGAAAGCCCCAGACCTATGAGGAAAAGAAAAACATAAATAATCTGACAAAAACTAAATAATTATATTGTTCTCTTAAACATACTGAGACAACTTGCTGGCATCATACCGACCAAAACCCATTGAGCATTTTTTATCCCACTATTTTATGCGAGCAGATTGTTTTTTCACCCAAGTGATGGGGCACACGGTATGGAAACCCACAAGTGAACGTGTGGGAAATGTGAATCGTTTTTAACAAACAAGTTACCATGGTTTGTCGGCTTAAACATTACAACAGTGCAAATCCATTTTCCTGACTTGTCACACCAGGTGACTCAGCTCGTATCATGGAAACAAAACACATAGCACTGCAGAGGTGCACATCACAGCAGCTCTACTGGTGTATGTCAGACTGAAAGCTGCTGCAGTGTAGTCTAAATAAAAAAAATTAAAAATTTTTTTTTAAAAAGGTCATCAGCGTTTGCTCGATATCAGACAGTCTGAGACCCTTGAGATGTTGCGGGACTCTCAAATTGGCTTGATTTTATCTTTGGTACTGAAGTGTGTGCTGCAGAATGACCAGAGGCCTTGTGATCCTCTGCAATCTCTCATCCTTCATAAATCATACAGTGTGTGAACTGTGATGGAAAAGATTTGATTCAATGCAATAACTCCCGGTGCTGGGATTTTTCAAAAGCTGTTTAAATATGGACAGCTTTAGTTTTTTTGTATCACAGACTGAACAATCAGTCCCAAAAAGATTTTTATACATGGATAACACGAAGTTCAAATTGTGGTAAATAAATAATATAACTTAAATTGTATTATAATAATAATAAGGTAGCATGGTTATACGTGTGTGTACTGAGAGGGCAAATGTTGCCATTATTTAACCAATAACTGAATATCATTAGCCAATGGTTTTACTGACAAGGTAATATTAAACCGAATTCTTAATATTAAACACCATGAGTCCTCATATTCATAAAAAAAAGTGTATAAAGTAGCAAACACATCAGCAATGTCGAATAGAAAGACGAACAAGAACCAGCATTCAAGTGTCATAATGACAACATCTTTTGCCCATTGTTTTAATGAGTTTGTTGGTCAATGATGAAATGTTTATAAGAACAGTAATGCTGTCACAA
>JAYDZG010000004.1:12784158-12794731 GCA_034509265.1 Microcambeva bendego | reverse complement strand
ACAAAGGTAGGTGCTGAACTGCCAGAGGTAATAAAAAAGAAGTAAGGTTCCCCAAACTGAAAAATATTGCATATTTCAGAATTATACAAAATGGTCTCTTTCAGGGAAGATGAACAATTTAAAGTTCTGCTGCAATAAAGGTTAATCAAGCCTTGAAAGCTGGTGCTACTAATTTCTACAGGTGTTCCAACTTTTCTTGGTTGCTTACAACCCTTAAAACCTGCATGAAAGCAGTGCTGGAACACACTGTGGTACCACACCCTCATGAGCATTAGTTGAACTGTTGCTACACAAATGGCAAGAAAAAGGGAATTAACGATGTAAAAGAGACAGACCATCATTAAAATGTAGGTCTTTCCTACAGAGAAGTTGCCAAGAAAGTCAAGGTGTCAGTGAGTACAGTTTTCTTCACCATCAAAAGGCACTCAGAAACTCTGACAGGAAGCGGCCTGGCAGACCCAAAGCCACACCTGAATTGAAGGACAAATTTCTGAGTTAACAGCTTGCATGATAGGTGGCTCACAGCACAACAGCTTCAATCACAGCTTAACATTGGTCGTAGTAAGCAAGTCTCGGTTTCAACTGTGAAGAGAAGACTTCAAGGAGCAGGTCTGACACATCAAGTTGCAGTTTCTTCTTATGTACAAAGAACACAACGAGTGTGTTCAGTTGTTATATCTGCCATATGTGGCTACTTTGATGAGTCAAAAGTTTAGAATACATTTTAGTCTGTAAATTGAATCTATTATTTCTTTTTCAACTCCAATAGCTTGTTTGTACTATTCTTTCATTTAGAGTACAATTAGACATTAAACTGAAAAGTGTTCTAAAATTTTTGACCGGCAGTGTATATATCCATCCATCCATCCATCGTCTGTCCATCAATCTATACATCCATCTTTCCATATCTCCATCCATTCATCCATCTATGTATCTATCCATCCCCCATGCATCTATTAGAATCTATTTACCCATGACGCTGCCCCTCATGAAGTGAGACCCCTTACAAAATGACAGTAATCCAGGACTTCTCATATACCAGTGCCTGACATTTAGCCAGAAAATCTAATAGCCCATGGTTTTGAAATGTAATGTCCAACATGTACTATTTTTTGCAAATACTGCATCTTGGGCCTGCAGAGTATGTTAATTAAGTTTCCAAACCTAGATTAGACAAGCACTGCTTCCGGCTAGTAATTTACATAAAAATACATGCACACCTCATTGAAAAGCTAATTGTAGCCGTATGCTTACAGTGACTTTGCTCAGCAGAGGTTAAACTTATCTTAGAAATATAATCTGTACCCATTGTTATTCAATGATTACCGAGTGTGAAATATCGGGTTAAAAGAAAGCAGCCTTCCGTTAATGGTTTGCTTACGTTCAAGCCACAACTATGAGCAAATACAACATTTCAGTTGACCATTATAAGCTTGAAGGACATGTGGGAGACGTAGAGGTCACACTGACCCTAAGAAAAAATACAAACAAAAACCATTGACAAAGAACTGTCCTCTGTTTATAATAATACATATAAGTCAAATTTATATGACCACCAGCTAAGATCCAAAGTAACTGCTGGGTGCAGCTCATGTTGCTATGTGACTGAGAGTGACTCCTTTGGTCCTGGTTGGTTGTCACAGGAATCTGGTGTCATGCTGACTGCAGTGCATCCTACAGCAGCTGGAGGGTGCTTGGAGGAGGATCAATAGCACATACATGGCGAATGAGGTGGTCCCATAGATGCTTATTTCGGTTCAAGTCTTCAAGTCTCGGTTCAAGGTATTAGAGGAGCCGGGTAGTCCTATATCAGGGATAATTGGCTAACGCTTACAGAAGACTGGAGACAAAAAATGGCTACCAGTCTGCTGTGAAGAAAAACATACTAAATGGTGGGATTATGCATGATGTAAGGATGCCCAGGGCATCTGTAGAGGTAGAGGAGCACAGAGATTAAGGCGTGGCTCTCAGAATACTGGCTGACTTCACACACAAATCCACTAAGGTTTGGGTGAATAATAAGAAGCAATGCGCACACCTCAGAGTGAGTATACACTCTCCTGGGACACCATTTGAGTCCATAGCAGCTCAATTAGGAGAAAATGTATAAAAATACTGATTTCACTGGATCAAATGATGCCCTTAGAATATATAGACATGGTCACTGATTGCATTACCCTTCATCTGACTGATGCAAAACGTTTGCTTAGTCAGGATTTTACCATGTTTTGCTCGTGACAGCTTATTGTCCTGGCTCATCCTGTCCTACCTGAGCTTGATGGACCTTGTCGTGTCAGTCTGTTTGCTGATCCGGGACTGGGGTTATGAATAAGTGGTCTAAAGTAAGTCGGCATGCTCAGCAAGCTATCCGGTATTCAGCTCAGAGGGTAAACGAAGATACCAGTCAGTCTTCTGGGATTAAGCAGCGATGAGTGCATCTCTTGCAAAATCGAAGTTGCTGTGGGGGCGGAAGCTGAACTACAGCCATTGCTCGAGAGTAGCTGGACACAGCAGAGCAGAACACACACGCCTCAGTCTAGGAACTGCATTTCTTCTAAATCCGGTGTGTGACATGACAGGGATGCGTGGCTAAAAATCACAGGGGAGCAAGCCATCACCCAAGGTTGTGTAGTATCGATTCTAGGAGTGTCCAGGATGACCGATTGATTAAACAATCATCTAGGTTGTATCTGTGTTTTAAATGGCCCCTTCACTCTCTTTGACGCATGACTTGATGTCTAAACAGACAAATACATAAATAAAAAGTATGAAGCCACCAAAACATTCCATCCATACATGCTTGTTGAACTCAATTTAAAACTCCAGGCATTTAGTTGATTGTCTCCATGCAGTCATAATGGCCCATTTCTCTGAAAAGGCTGTCCACTACCGTCAATACATTTCAATACAGGACGGCAGAGAGATGAAAGGTCAAACGCCCCCTAACAGTTAATATTCTGTTTCATCACAAAGCTGATTGGGATGAGAAATCTTTTCAAGCAAGTCAAGTTTTCTGTGCAAATATGGGATTTTAGCGGTCTGGGTCTGAGAGCACAATTACAAATGACAAATGTTGCCGGATCTTGTAACAATATTGTCAAATCTATCCACCCATCTGTCCGTCTATTTAAATCACCAAAAAAACTTAATTAATAATATTTTTAAATGCACGAATGAAAACAGAAGTAATGTCATTATTTTGCCTCCAAAAAATGTACACCGATCGAGCATAATAATTTGACCACCTTCCTAATATTGTGTTGGTTCCCCTGTGCTACAATAACAGCCCTGCATCTTTCTATCAGAACCAGCATTAAATTCCCACCTGTTGGATCAGACCATATGAGCCAGCCTTTGCTCTCGGCATGAATGAGTCTTCATCAAGACCCTGTCGCCGGGCTTTTAATAGATATCAGTTTTGATAGATACTGACCACCCCTTAGCTGCAGCTTCAGAGGTGCACTGACCCAGTCAACTAGCCCTCAGAATATAACCATTGTCCAACTTGCTCAAATCCTTAAGCTTGAACATTTGACCTGCTTCTAACATCAAATCTGAGGATCAAATGTTCACTTGCGGTCTGATATATCCTACCTACTAAAAGTAGTGATAACGAGATAATCAGGGTTATTCACTACACAGGGTTATTCACTTAGAAGTACAGTAGTATGCTTTGTTATTCCTATTTATGACTGTGTAGACCATAAAACTTTGTGCAGCTTGTAAGTACTTGAGTGCAAATTTTATTTATTACGATTTTAACATCATGTCCCACACTTTTGGTTACATTCATGACATACACAAGGTTTTTTTTATTTTGAACACAGTCGTGGACAATTTTGTCTGTCCAATTAACCTGGCTGGTTTGGACAGATGCAACACCCCTTTTTACCCTTAATTTCCTTTGGGATTAATAAAGTGTCTGTCTGTCATGTGACCAAATAGCACATTCTGGTATTGCCTACAGATTGACTACAGCCAATGTGCTTCACAGTCCACTACTAACACTGTCCACTAATGTCACTACTTTTCAGTATGACAACAGAAAGAATCTTATTGGGCTGAACACTTTCTGGATCACAGTTAATCGTGAACCGCATTTTGGGTGGAAGTTGGCTCACAGTTTTAGAAAGAAACAGTCCAATGTCTTATAGACAAGCTTGTCAGAAGAGTGTACAATAATACAAACCTTGAATATACTTTGTCCATATAGTGTAACAGCTTAGTCATGGAATGTGATTCATTAAGCCGATTTTTGTTTGTATTGGTGCTGAGTATTGCAACCAAGGACCTTAATATATACAAACTTCAGCATTCATACCAGAACTTTTGTCGGACCCATATGTTTCAGGATCACAAAAACAGATTTATTTATTTATTTGTCAAAACAAATAGTTTATTCTGTTTAATGAGTATAAGAATATGTGTGGCCATTTAGCATATAATTATGATTTTAAACACTGCATAATTAACAAATCATGAATGTATGTATATAGTTTCTTTTACAAACAGGAAGTCAAACAAACCTCATCCTGCCCTGCATTCAGCTGTAATTAATACAGCTTTTGTATCCTTTCATTTTTTTAACTTCACACTAACCAAGTGAACTATTTATCAATTCAACAATAGATTCAGAATCAGTGCACATAATAGAAATCCTGGTTTATGTATTTAGCTTACAGTTGATCTGTGGTGAAGAGGGTGAGCTCGTGTGGTCTAAGACATCCACAGCATTTTGAATTGACAGTCATAAGCAGTGATACCTCACTCGTTCACAGCGTTCAGTACACTAAACAAACTCAAATATTTCAGTATTATTGTTACACACACAGCCAGTGAAGAAGAACACATAAATACAGGTGGAGAATGAATTCATTTCCATTAACATGTACAACACTGTGTTTTAGGCTGCAAAGTAAGAATTCTTTCAAAAATAGAAGTGTTGATAGTTTTTGTCAAAGAGAAAGAGAAGAAAAAGCTATTTGGTGTGAACACATATTGCCTCCAAAACTGCATCGATTCTGCACAAATTCAAGGCTTTGTAGGGTTACAGTGTATGATCAACCTGATCAAACAATGCCTTATCTACTTCACAGCGGTAACAAATCACATAATGGACCAATTTGGCTGGAGAACCCTGTCATCTTTGAGATTATTACTACCGAATGATCTAGGTTAACATTCAACCATTAACGTAGACTATGATGTGCATTGTAGTGTTCGATCATTCAATTTATGAGTGAAATGTGGCACTTTCCTGTAAAGATCTATGAGCAAATTCTACCAGGAATTTAGTAGGGCCCTGCAATTAGGTTATAATGCATACATAGAAATGGCAGTGACAGCTCAGTGATTAAGGGACTGGTTTTAATAATAAGAAGGTTTAAGCACCACCAATTTTTTGGGCCCTGAGCAAGAATCACGTTCTGTCATAACTCTAAGTCACTTTGGATAAAGGCGACTGCTGAATGCCAAAAATGCAAATGTGAAAATCATCATTTAAATATGTATTAACCTTACAACAAAGATGCAACTGCCTAAAATCTTTGCACAGTACTGTTCTTGTGTAGAAACATAACGTGTACAGATAATGCACATTTTTGACTGGCATTCCACACATTTTGGACTGTGTCTGTGTCACATTCATTAAAAAAACCCATGTGAAGCCCTGGCTTGCAGTAATTTCCAGGTTTTTCCCAAAGCTGTTTAGTGGTGTTGATGCCAATGCTCTGCCGAGGACATTGGAGTTCCTCCACATCAAACTCGTCACGTCATGTCTTTATGGACCTATCCCAAAATATAGCAGATATCAATCACGCAAGCTTTGAGGCTCCAATCTAATAAAGTAGATTTTTTTTGAAGCCGCAAAGAGACCGAAAGAGGAAAAGACAGCAGCCTAAATTTAGCCTGCAAGTGCATCACTGCTGGCTCAATGCGACACAGCGTTGTGTCTGGTATGATGGATGATGGTTACAGTTCTTTATAAAAGCCTCCCACAGCAACACACATGGTAGAAAGGTAGCATTTACTGAGTTCCATAAGAGCTAGCAGAAATCTGGACATATATCAAACAATTCGCAGCAACATGAGTCATACTAAGAAGGAAAAATGGCATCTCGTTTTTTTTACTAGGTATTACCAAAACGCTGCCCAGAATGGGAATTAGATCCTCATTGGACACAAATGCTGTGAATCATGTAATCAAATCAGGCTTAAGAGCCTTAATGGAGGCTTTGTTGAAGGAATGGGATTGCTGGAGACACAAGGCAACCAGAATAGAGCTATAGTTCAAAGAAGAATATAAAATAAGGCAGAACCACAATCTGAGGTAGACTCGAGATGGCCTGCAGGGCAGCTAGGTCAGTCCACAAAAGCCTGGTGATTGGCCAATTTACTAGCGCAGGGGGTCTAATTACAAAGGACTGCAGACTTATCTGAGGCTCAACTTGTTTCATTATCAACGAACTGCTAAGAAAATTATAAGGACACTTTAAACTCTACTCTTTTCATCTATGATTAAAAAAAATAGAATTAGCCTGTAATTGCAGTCTGATTTCATACACAAAAAAGAAAGGTAGTGTTTGTATTGCACAGTTCTACGCACACAGGTTAGCCTAGCTTCTGCTATTTGTTGCTTACTTTTTGTAACTGATAATTATAAAATGGTCCCATAACCACATCATCCATGTTAGCTGGGATGAGGCAATCACCGATTCCCTTAAAATAAGTAAATGAAATAAGAGGTAGATAAAATTATATAAATATTTACAAGTAGGATATGTGGAGGACAAACATCTCATCTGTGTAAAATCTAGTGAGCTCTATACATTGAAGCATTTTCGCCATCCCATGCACTCCTATTGAGATGCAACATTTCAAAGCTATGAACTGAATGATGAGGTAGCATTCAGTGCTTCCTTAGTGGCAAAGATAATCCAGCACTACATACAAAAACTTTCAATGAACTCTGCCCACTTGGCTCCCATCATCCCCACAAAGTGGAGCTAACAAATGATGGTTTAGAGCCATCGCCCTTTGGGTTATGGGGCCAGCACAGTTCCACTCCGCTTATCCATGGGGTCCAGAAAAGTGTGGAATGCCAGAACAGTCAAAAATTGTCAACACAAAAAAATTGCAATATATGTCAGATGCATACAGAGAAAATAATTATGCTATTTTAAAAGAGATTTTAGCTGGCATGCTATAGGGTTGAGGATAAATGTGTAAGCTAAGTAAGCCAAACTATGGTAAGTAAAATCTCATTAATCGCTGACCAAGTACTGCATCTAAATAATCTGCCGTAGAAGTTCAATGTCTTGAAGTGAAATGGCAGGTGACAGCAAGGCAGCTCACTAGTTTTTCCAGACAGATCCAACATGACCTCTGTTTGTGCTCCAGTATGGTGGTCGGAACGAGAGCTTCTGAAAGCAGACCAGGCGGTATCACTAACCTTGATCTATACAGAGGACGGCATGGCAGGACGTTCCAAAGTAAAATTCCATTCCCAGGTCAAACTCCCAGGGAACTCTCTGACTACTATAAATAATATAGATATCTATTTCAACAGTTACATGTGGTAAACATGTACCGCATGGCCAGAGCTTTTGGACACCCCTTTTACCACCATTTTAGCTTCACAACTTACTTATTAAATTAAGCAAATCATCATATAATGTCCAAAAACAAAAAATGGCACTGGTCATACTAATGTGCTCTGGGACTTTTTATGATTCACAGAACGCCACTTTTCTCTACCCTAAAATACTTGGTTGCAATAATCAATACAAAAATATATTTTTATTTTAGCAGAGGCATTAAAAATAGAATTGGATGTATACACAGTGAAGAGCACAACATAATTCATTTTATATATATATATATATAACTGGGGTACGAGATCAGGGTCAACAACTGTATGAGGGTTAAGGGCCTTGCTTAAGGACCCAGCAGTGGAAGCATGGCAGATCAAGGATCAACTCTCAGCCTTTCGATTTATAGCCCAAAGCTATGCTAGGTTTCCATTTTCCATCCAAAGAGGAAGCTAGCTGAGGATGATTTAAATCCATCATGCTTTGGGTTATGGGGCCAGCACACTTCCCTTATCCAACATATCCAACATATCTAATAAATAGGGTAAAACACAATCCGAGCAACTGAGGGTTAGGTGCCTTGCTCAAAGTCCCATAGTGGTGATCTGCCTACTGTCACACTACATACATACTATGAATACTAATGTATTTGGACACTTGAGCAAAAGCTTGTTGGAGAAGCTTCATATGCCTGAGGATTTAGTCAAGAACATTTGTATTGTGGGACACTGACCTTGTTAAGGAAAGCATCAATTGGTGTTTCACTTTATTCCAAAGATGTTTAGTAAGGCTGGTGTCAGGGCTCCATATCTTTTTATTCAAGCTTTTTTCCTTTGCTTACCAGTTACTGTAAAGTTGTTAGCAGATAATTTCCTTCACATAATTGATTACTCCTGTTGGCAATTGTTGTGGCTGAAACACATGAATTCAGTAATTAGAAGGAATGTCACAAAACTGTCCCTATACAGTAGAATAGATGTGATATTCAGGTTGCCAGATCCATTTGGCTGTGTGGTGTATCTAATTGGTACTTTGTTTACAATTAAGTAGTATTTCGCTGTTTATTATCACTTTTAACATCACGTCTCTTGTTGAGCGGGTGTTTTTATTTTTTACTCTCTCTGGGACATTTTATTGACATTCCCAACTCTATTTACTACATGACCAGCATGAGTTCTGTATACATGTCAGCACATTTACGTACAGGCAAAACATTAACTGCTTATATTTGCTGAGCATGAATGAAGAAATAACCCGTTTCCCTGAATGCCAGTCCAAATACAAAGAACTGTATTAAAAGGTAATAGACCCTTGCCTTTTCTGCTCGGTTTAACTCAGGGTCAGAAGACGTGGCTGTTTCTAGCCTATGTGGTTGACCTCTGTGAAAGCCCGTGGCCCATTCCAGCCTCCTGCCTTTGGTGTATGAAATTTTTATCCTAGAAGCATTCCTTCTGTCAGCACAGTTATGGAGATGACATTGAGCTGCAACCTTGAACGGGTGGCTGAAAAAGAAAGGGGCTGCTCCAGCACAGTGGGGGCAACCAGGAAGGACGTTATCAAAATGTTAAGGTGAAAATATATAAACCTATACAACAATTGAATTAGTGGTCCCCAACTTTGTGCCCGCTCCGAAAGAATGAATAATTAGAAATTGCTAATATTTCACATGTTATTGACTTATTGTCACCACTAGGTGGGAGCAGCATCATGTTGCTGTGAAAAAAGCTCATATCACATTTGCATTTTTTAGCATTAAGAAGATGCTTTTATTTAACCTTTCATAGTTTTTTGACTGAGAAACCCTCTACTTACTAGTCCAATACCCTAACGATAGGCTACAACTGCCCACTCATATACAGTAAAATGAAATTCTTATTTTGTGCATCCCAGCTTGTTTGGAAACTGGGTCAGCAATTGTACAGCACCCTTTGACTAGACAGACTGGCTCGAGAGCCCAAAAGTGTCTGCAAAGCAGAGGCTGGATTTGAACCAACAATTTTCAGAATTATAGCTCAAAACTATACCCAGGCTGCCACAAATTAATACAAATTTGAAATGAGAGTGAGACAGCATGCATTTCAGGTCAATAAAAAGTGCTCATTGCCATGTAGTGTATAATTACACCATTTTATTAAAAATGCTATGAACCCTGATTTGCCCTCATAATAACATCATATTTTATGTAATTATATCTGTCACTATTAATGATTTCAGTCAAACGGGGATTGCAGGATATGAATGCAACATTGAACAGTCCTAAGATTACATGTTTAAAGGGCGCTGAGCATCCGAGTGTTGAGTTTCTTTGCTCTTTGTTAATCTCATCCTGTCAGTGCATTTTTAGCAGAATGCTCGAATGAATCACAAACATGCGCCGTCCAAACGTATCTAAAATGTCAGCACTATCTCTGCGATTTGCCTGTCACTTCCAAGGCTGTCCAAGTCCAGTGCCATTTTAAGTGGGACAAAGGTGCTAATTAAAGAATAGGGCAGTGGGGAGGAAAGAAAAGGGCAGAATATGTAATGTGTCGGTCTAAGATCCAGGCTATCAGAGGAGGAGGGACATTGTGAGAGAAAGGCACATGACTCACATGCAAAGACTGTGGATTCAAATGAAGGATAGCAAATGAAAATCGGTAAGCACATTATATAGTAAAATTATTAATAATAATAGTGGAAATAATCTATCTAATAATCAATTACACTTTAAAAAAATCGATTAACTACATTCACCAATGAACCATTTTAAATTGGTAAGTTCATTTCATTAAACAAACCAGTCCAGAATAATAAAACTAATTAATAAATAATAAAAAAACCCATTAAATTATATATTAGATTCTATAGAAGTGTATTTAAAATAATACGTTTACCTTTGTAGTTATTTTATCTGTAAAGATTTCCCTTTTCCATACGTATAGGAAAATAATCAATTATATATTAAATTCTATACAAATATATAAATAAAAAGGTCCAAATCTGTG
>JAYDZG010000004.1:12695255-12713461 GCA_034509265.1 Microcambeva bendego | reverse complement strand
ACCCAGCAGTCACTTAAAAGAACTTAAAATGTACAGAATCATGCACAAAAACATGAGACCATGTAATATGGACAATCATTTTAGAATCACTCCATAAATCATGCATTTAAAGCAGAGTTGGAAGTGACTAGCCCCAAACCTAAGCCTAGCCCCAGCCCTAAATCTAATGGAAACCTAACCCAAGCCCAAGCCCTTATTCTAGCTCTGACCCTAGACCTAGCCCTAAACCTAGCTAAAACTCCAACCCTATCCTCAAATCTGACCCTATCCCCAACCGATGCTCACACTAGCCCCAGCCCTAAATATTGTCCCATCATGCTATGTGGTTGCTTTTCAGTAGCAGGGACAGATTGCACACAAAGCCAGCCTTGGTCAACAGTTTATATCATCTCAATCTGGAGTGAGTAAAGTATCTCCGATGCAAGTTTGTAAAAGTTCTTGACACCGTAAAAAGAAAAACACAACCTCCCTTCCCCAGTCTGCTGTGAATCGTTAAGTGTTAAGTGTTCTGTTATCAGCTCAAACTCCAACAAACATCTGTGGACAGATCTAAAGATGACAGTTTACTGATAAAGGCTATCCAATCTGATGGAGATTGCGAGAAATTGCCATGAAAAATCTGCCAACATCCAGGTGTGCAAAGCTTGAACTTATCCGAGAAGACAGCTGTAATTGCTGCCAAAAGGATATACGTGTGTGTGTGTGTGTGTGTGTGTGTATATATATATATATAAAATATTTACTCCTTCATTGTGGGTGATTAAGTGTAGTCTGGGGCCAGGGGGCCTCTATGATCCTAGAGGAGGGGCCCTTTGCATTTAATGGCGTCTATGAATGATTCCGAGTCAGTTGATGCAGAAAAAAAACATTTGTCATAATTGTTAAAAAGACATATTAAGTTGGTCCCAGATATTTTTTAAAATATGGGTAAAAAAAGGTAAAAAAAAAAAATTGAGAATCTCTGGTCTGGGTTACAGCAATAATAAGATAATAACTCATTCTCTCCGACTCCTCTCCTCGACTGCTCCGGATGCCCTTTCTGACACAACCCTTCCTATATATCCAAGCTTGGGTCCGACACTACAATGCACAAGTTCATTCATCCTAGGTACCTACCCACAAGCACCTTAAGGCTAAATGAGATCAAGTTAAAAAATTTTTACAAAATGAGTAAAACAGAATCTGAAGCATTTGAAGATGTATGATTTCATTTATTACTAGAGGCTTACTCATAACAAAGTGATTGTTTGAATAACTGCATTGATTTGTAGCATTTACTTGCATAAGGTTTCTGGCTACAGTATTCCACCCGTGTGGTCATGTAACATTTTTAACAAAAATAAGCATCAGTGACATGTCACGATATAAAGTGAGCAGAACAATACTAGCAAAATTGCAGCTCTGTCATCTCCTCTCCTGTTTCCCTTTTTCACTGGATCTCTGGTTTCCCAGTGCCTGGCTGTGTGAACTCCCTAGCTTGATAAGCTCCAGATGTTGTCCGCTGCAATGAAGGTGCTAGAGCAAGATTCGTTCTCCCTCCTCCTAATAAAATGCCGCTATGAGCCGACCGGGTCATGGGGTCTGGGCTGATCGCTCATTTGGAGAGGTCTGAGCCCAACGAGGATGGCAGACTAATCACCTGTGTGACATGACGTTTTGAAAGGATGTAATAAACCTAAACATGTCTGTAGTGAAAATATACCACACTGCAATAAAAAACTAGCAATTAGTATTAAGATGTAAGTAGTGATAAGCCTTCCGTGCCATTGTGTATGCTAGTACTGAAAAACAAAATAACTACATGTCTGTAACAGACAGTCATTAACAGAATATTTACCTACAGTTGATGTCAAATACACATTAAATACTATTAAAAAATATTTTGGCTATGCATTTTTCCTGACTTTTTAGCACTCCAGCTGACACATTATCAGCATCCATATGCATTTTGTCTCCTATACTATGCTAGTACAATAAGGATCAGCTCTGTGTATGTAGAGATACACTCTAATCAACACACTCATTTCTCACCTTGGTGTAGGGGCCAGTCCTCCATGTTCTCCAGTCCCTCTCCAGTTTAATACCCCACCCTAATATGAACAACTGTTGCCAATTGTGGCTCATGTGGCCTCTCAGCCCAGCTGTCTGGCAGAGCCAAGATTCAATGCTATGTGTTTGAGATCCCAGCTTTTCTTGCTAGTGTGTGCTTAAGCCTTTACATACTTTACATCCACAAATATCCATCCAATCTAGTTATATCTAATTGTTCAATTGCATTTTGCTTTTTTATTGCAACTGACCTTTAGTTATGACTGAGGATTTACAATTTAAAAAAAATGTAGAATACTCTTTTCATTATTGTGCAGTGGAATTTGTTTTTAGCATTTTAACCCAATCTGGGCATCGAAACACACATATAAACATTAGTGAACACAAGTGGGCAGTGAGCACATGTGCCCGGAGTGGTGGACAGCCCTAGCCATGGTGCTCGGGGAGCAGTTAAAGATTTGGTGCCCTGTTCAAGGGCATTTTAGTCATGACCTGAGGAATTTGAACTTGGCAGCCTTCTGAGCACAAGCCCAGTTTTACACTTTGCTTTAAGAAGAAAACTTTTTATCCTTTTTAACTAAACATTGTGAAGCAGCATTTCCAGCAAGTTCAGGTAATAAACCTTTGTATTTTTTTGTGCCTATGATTGAGCTCTAGATTTTGCTCTCTAGAATAAATGCTTTTAAATCCTCATTTTAAAAGGTTTCACTTACTTTTAAAGATATTTTATCAAGGCAATAAGCCTTTTTGATGTTCTAGAACTTTGTAATGCTTTTAAATTGATGTAAAGCTCTTGGAATTGCCACTGTGTATGAAAGGTGCTATACAAATGAAACTGCCTTGCCATACCTTATGTTTTGGCACTAAACGCAAAGCTAGATTTAGCCTCCAAGAAATTGTCCAAGAATTAAAACACAATATTAATTGCAGGATATGTTACAAATGGCTCTTTATGGGCCAGCATGATGCTGATGTGTCCCTTGATTAAAATGACTAATGTAAAAATAAAAAAATGATATGTGACATGCTTGTAGTTATTTAAAACAAAACATAAGATTTCCAATAGTGGCTTAATGGTAGCCTTGTTAAAATATCTTATAGTATTGAGCCATTAAAAAAAATTTAATGGTTAAAAATGGTAGATTTTGATCGGTTGTGTTAAACTCTTACTTAATAATCAAGGCATTTAAAGGTGGTTGTAGATGGAGATGGCATAGTTTGACTGGCTTTCTTTTTCACTTAAAAAATGAGCAAATTCATTAGATTTTTTTTAGAAAGAACTTCTGGGACGATCTGTTATGGGGGGTTTGTAAGCTTGTCGACCATGACGAATAGAGTGCGGGTGTTGTTGATGTTCCTGTTAATAATTTTAGAAAAATGCAGCTGCCTAGCCCTGCATAACTCAGAGTTAAACTACAAAGGCTTTGTAGAGGTCAGAGTGGATTTGAAGTTTCGTTTTTTCCTCCGCTTACGATCAGCTCATATGCATTCTCTTTTCAGAGCTATTACCATCATGGTGTTTCACCATGATGCTTTCTATTTGTTTTAAGTTGCAACAGCATTCTTGACAGTCCTTCAACTGCACCCAGTCCATCAATTACACTCTGCACTTATGGTTAGTGAAATAGTTACGACCTCATCCAAATGAATTCTCATTTATATAGAAGAATATATCATTTATTTGCCATAAATACATAAACGTGTACAGTACAATGAAATTCTTTCTTCGCGAATCCCAGCTTGTTTGGAAGCTGGGTTCAGAGCACAGGGTCAGCCATTGTACGGCGCCCCTGGAGCAGACCTCATTAATGGTCTTGCTCAAGTACCCAACAGTGGCTGAATAGAAGAGCCTGAATTTGAACCACCAATCACCCAGTTGGTAGCCCAAAGCCCCTCTCACTCCTCACTAGGCTACCACTCCTCATTTAAAATTGTTTTCTTAACAGAATGTCAAAAATCCACCTTCAAAACTACAACAATTGATATTCGCAAATCTCACTCAGAAGAGAGTTCTCAGTGGCTCAGAGGGTAGCATTTTGTTTCCCTGGGTTCGGTTCTGAGTTGGAGTGGTCTGGGTCTTTTCTCTGCAGAGATACAATATGGTCTTAGGTATGTGGGTGTGTTTGTCCTGTGATAGACTGGGTTGAGTAGAGACTGTTATAGCAGCAAAATCCCGGAGCTAAAGTGTCTGAGCCTGATAAGTGCAAAACATGTTCTTCATTTGTTTGCCCTTCACCCCGGCCTGTTCAACCTGTTAAGCTCTATTTCTACTCTTTATGACCAGAGGTCAAAGTGTTTACAGCACAAGATCCATCACTGCATTTAGTTATCTCGTCTGTGGTTTCGAGCTGCCAGCAGCAAGCTAAACCCATCACCTTAATGGGTTTGTATTTGAGGCTCACAGAGTAATGATGGAAGGGCCAAACTATTCACTTGCCTGATGGCTTTTTCAGATTCCTTCACTCTTTATCTCTTCAGATTTCTATATATGGGCCTGATATTGCATATCAATGGATAGCTGAATATTACTTATCTGAGTAATATTATTTGGATTTCTGCTCTTTTACTGGTTGTGTAGTAGTCACAATTGGTAATGCCTGCAGCAGACTCAGTTGGCCACTAGTTTGCTGGATCAAAACTGCTGAAAATATCTAAAAAAGAGGGTGGGGTCTTAGATTGCTGGGAAAGTTCCCTGGTCAGTAGCCGAATCTTCTGATCGGGTGAACATCTTACCAGGACCCTGTTACACAGTTGTGAAAAAACCAGAAAATTTCCTTGTTAAATACACAGAACCATTCAAAAACCATGTGCATTAATATAAATTGACCATTTTTTGCAGTTTTAATACCTCTAATTTTACCCTTTGACAATATTTTAAACCGTGTCGAGGGATTTTTGCCAATTCATTAAAAAACATTTTACTTGGATAATTGGTATAGTAATAATGAGTTAAACTCATCAACTATTGTGCCCAAGGTGAACTATTCTTCTGGATCAGGACAGAACATTTTATTACAACTGTTACCACACAGTTGGAAGCATTTTAAAAATGTACTTAATATGAGAACTTGCCTGTATTGGGTGTGGCTGAAACACCCAATCGCAAAAAAATTACGATGTGTGTTTACATACTTTGGCCATATTTTACACATTGCCTCACTTTTCCAGTGTGACAGACCTTAAATGATTTAAAATGTACTTAAGGTTATTGATTTTTTAATTATTACTGGATAAAACTGGCTGAGGTAGGGCCTAGAATTTACATTCATTCATTTTTAAGACTGAAATAAATACATCTGAGTAGAATATATATTTCAATTTTCCGCTTTCCCTCTGAGCTGAATGAGCTGTGGCATCCTACAGCCTTTAACGGTGAGGTAAAGTTGCATATGTTTGCTTTTCATGCTATTTCTTTCCTAACTCAAACCAGGCTCTTGGTTCTTGCCAAAAAGCATTTTAGGGGTGGTTATAGGCCTCCGAATCGACCAGAAGTGTTGGACCTCATGGAGACTACAGGAAGAGAGTTCTCAAGAGAATTTTAAAACATTTTATTGTCTTTTTAGTGAACATATGTTTTTCACCATTGAATGTGTTTTGGCATCCTTTTCCTGTTTCATTCTACTGAGACGTTAAATGGGTATATAAAGGTTTGGGATGTTGTGGTAGGATAGAAGCTGCTCGAGTGAAGGGTATTAGCAGAAATATCCTTTTGCTGTGAAGGAAGAAGCGTTTTATTTGTATATACACGTACAGTACGATAATTCTTTTTCCGCATATGTCAGCTTGTTTAGAAGCAGCTGTAACCAAGCAGGTAAGGTACTGGACTTAAAAAAAAACTTAAAAGTTGCTGATTCAAGCAACTGCCAGTTTACCAATGTTGGCCCTTAATCAAAGCCCTTAACCATCAATTGTCTTTGCCAAATGTTGAAATGTAATATAACTGAGTTAGCTGTGGGACCAACAGGGACTTCATAGTAAAACCCTTTTTCTAACACACCACACATGACCTTAGGAATATCTTGTACATTTATTTTCCTGTGCAAAACTAACAAACAGACCGACCACCCACTAAAGTCTCTGTCATTTCAATGATGGAAAGCTGGTCATGTATTCGGCGTCTGTGTTTATCAGGTGCAAGAGCGTCGCCGTGTCTTTCTCAGTAGGTGACCATTAAAGCTCTTTTAATGTAGGCCCCATACTGAGAGGCTTCTGGGAAAGCTCAACAGGTGTGGATCTGATTATAATCCGACACCTTCGTTTTTGCTAATAAGACTAATACCAGACAGTGATAGGGCCAACTTTAATATCTAGTTTCATACACGTGTTGATTAGAACTGTTCCAGAAATGTATACTCATTCATTAGTGTCACATCAGTATTTTTTTTTATAAAAGGTGAGATTTTACCACAAATCTGCTTCATCAAACTTAGCAAAAGTAACTCATTTACAACAGAGAACATTCCTCACTGTTTGATGTTGATCAAAAAAGATCAAAGCCTTATTTCTTGCTCTTACTGCATTTAACCTCCTTCATCGAGCCGTCAATCTTGCTCTTTGTCTGACATCAGATAAGCTAGTTAAAACCATTTTGGACATGGCAGGCTTTCATCTCATTCATCTCGTTAACTTTCCCTGTGCTGAAATCTGGAAAAGCCCAGTATGACATATTATTAAGTAAGGCGCAAAATACTGCATAGTGTAACTTACATTGATCGAAGAGACTACAAAATATAACGCACTATATAGTAACACTATACAATATTTTGTGCCTTGCTTACCTCTTTATTACATTAAACTTGCCTCCTGAACCTGGAAAAATCTATGCTAGCTGACTAAACGGGAAGAAGAAGGTTTGCTGCATGAGTAAGAACATAATATATCCTTCCTGCTTGACCCACTTCCATCTAGCAAGTGGTGCAGTGCAATTCGACCCCACACAAATCAACCAAAAACAGCTTTCTTCTAGAGAACTGGCCATGCAATTACCTCACGGTCCAAATGCAGAACAACAAATCAAACACATGCACAATTTTATGCTCCTATAATATTGATATGCATAGATATTCAAACTTGGGTTAAAACATATGTGATCAGGGTTCAGACATAACGTCCTATGCCACTGAGGCATCATGGTTAAAGACCTTAAAACCTAAAAATAGACACCATATCCATGGAAAAAAGGCATGCTAGTAAAAAACATTACTTTAATCTACTTTAAACTACAAACAGAAGCCCGTGAAGTTTATCTGATGCTACTATAATTTTGAAAGCGTTTTATGCTTAGATAAGACAAAACAACTGAATGTGCCGGTCATTCCCTGGAAGTGAGGTTTAATCTTCCAACAGGACAATGACCCTAAACACACACTGTGTAGTCTAAGGTATGTGGACATTTGACCATAATACTGTATAATAAATAGCTGCAGAAATGTGAAGGAATTGTTAATGCACAGCAAACAGGTTGGCACCTAACAGAAAAAGCGGCTGCTTATTATTATTATTATTATTATATTCTAAAATATTAATTTAATATTATTTCAATCTCAACATAATTTGTAAACTTTTTCACACTAGCAATATGTGTTGCAGTTTTTTTCCTTTTCTGATTTTACATTGATTAATAGTTTTGATGTGATTGAAGGACGATCTATTCTATACTAACATGAGTGATGAACCTCTAGCGGTCTGAAATCATCCGTGACCTTAACCCCACTGAACACAACACTCTGTGTGAGATGCCTGGCAATTAATTCAATAATGTATTTTTGTCATGGAGAAGGGTCATAATCATTAGCATAAAGGTAGTCAGCATGTTTATATATGGATATATGTGTATATATGTGTATTAACGTTTATTTATTTTCCAGTAATTGTACTTATTATTAATTAATAAATAGTAATAGTAATCAGAGTGATTGCACCTACACAAATTAAACATGGGGCAGCCGTGGCCTGGTAGTTAGAGAAGTGGGCTTGTGATCGGAAAGTTGCCGGTTCAATTCCCACAGGTCACATCTGAAGTGCCTTTGAGCAAGGCACCCAACCCCTAACTGCTCCCTGGGCACCCTGGCTAGGGCAACCCATCGCTCAGATCAGTGTGCTCACTGCCCCCTAGTGTTCACTAGTGTGTATAAAGTGTGTTTGTAGTATGTATATGTGTTTCACTGCACGGATTAGGTTAAAATTTGGAGGTCAAATTACAAAGCGGTGTAAAGCGCAGTGGTGAAAAAGATTCAGATATTCCAAAATGCTGCCCCATCTCGATCATTAAAAAAGATTATAAAGACAATAAAAAAGAATTTTGAAAGTTCTGTACTGACGCGACCGTACTTAGAACAAATCATCAAATATGTATACATAAATGAATTCAGCCAGTATGCTGCTGTTCAGATTCCAGCTCCTCCTTATGGACAGCTACTGTGCACTTTGAGTCCCATGGCCTGCTTTCACAACCGATCCAGTCTTTCAGTCTCGCCGGGTCCACAAGCATCCCCCTCTCCCAAGCCTGACACACACACACATCTGAAAGCAATTTCAGGTCTGTGTGTGGGAGCTGCCGGATTCCAGCAAGACCCCCTCACTAGTAATGGTAAAGGGGGGTATGGGGGGTAGAATGGCAATGAAACAATTCCTGGCCTTTTGATGGAATTCCCGAAGGAGTTTGTCAAAGCAGGATTTCTCTTGTGCCCGATTCTGGTGATCCAGCATCTCTCTTTTTCTGATGTTGCTTTTTTTCTGATGGAAGCTTTCGTCATTTCCTCAGTAATATCCTAAAAGTGAACTCTGTGACAAGTCAGGGAAAAGAAATCAAGCTCAAATAGCTTTTTATTATCTCTGTGTGATAAAATATATATATATATCTTTCTAATCTTTCAATCATTGAGTTCACTGGAAATGTTTTTGGCATAAGACAGAACAAAAACATAATGGACTGTATAGAAACTATTTGGAAAAGACCACAAGAAACTATGCTGTTGTCTGTGCTGTGTTACTAGTGCATTTTATTGTATTAAAACCAGCAATTTAGTTTACATTACGACTTAGCCAGAGGATAATTACAAAGATTTATGTTTCAAATAACTACTTTCCACTTTGTAAAGTTAGGACAGATGCATTTTTCCCCATTTGGCCAAGCAAGTTCTGTTAAATGTTTTATAAACATATCATTTTACCCTAAAGATCCTGTTTTGTAATGTCAGTAAAACCTCTTAATCAAAATCGAGTGACGAATTCTTTTTTTCTTACTGCTTAACGTCAGCGAGAGTCACGATGTGTACACCTAGGGGCAAATTAAAGCTCTTAAAATTTACTCTGAAAGAGACCATGGGGAGAACATTCAAAACTCTTTACAAATACTATGTGAGATTAATACTGAACCCAGGCACTCATCCACTGTGATGTCTACCTTTTATTGTTTAGTTTTTTAAATATATTGGTTTAATATCTTTTGCAATGCAAAGTTTTTGTACTGTGGGAAAAAAACGAAGCTCCTGTAGGAAACCTAGGCAGACACAGTAGTGTATGCAAACTCCACACAGACAGGAGATTTAACTCAGGACCTTCTTTCTGTGAGGCGACAGGGCTACCCACTTAACCACTGTGCTGCCGCACCTTGATTGTAAATCTTTCACATTTTCTCAAGCATTTGAAGAATGAGGATTGCAATTATCAACTGTACATGTGTACAGAACAATATGATTATTTTTTTAACATACCCCAGCTTGCTTGGTAGCTGGGGTCAAAGCGCATGGTCAGTCATATTACAGCACTCATAGAGCAGACAGGGTTCAGTGCCCTGCTCAAGGGCCTAACCGTGGCTGGATAGCAGAACCTGGACTTAAATTAAAAGATAGTTTTGTGAGTCGAGCTTTGGGCTATCACCATTTTTTGACACTCTGGAGAATGTGTTGCAGGCCTGATATGCAGGATGCATGGATGTAGTGTATATGAAATTAAATTGACAAAACAAAACATGAAACATCTTGTTTTCAGAAAGTCTGTAATTAAACTAAATGTACTGTATACATTTAACTGTTTTGTCAGATCTTATAATTGTAAGCAACAGATATTGAAACACATGTGCTTGATTCCTTGGTGGATTAACAGGGCCATGAATCACCCAACTCCGCTGATGGTTTATGATAGCTCCGGCAAAAAATAAGCCCCTCAGGATTAATGCTTTACATCAATGCCTTTAGAGGTTCATTTATGGACAACAGCTTGTATCATGACCCCAGGACAAATATGACCCTAGAGGCTCATCAGGATCAGGAGAATGAGTCAAAAATACTTGAAGACTTAGTAAACTTGTGATACAGACCAGACTAACACATCCTCACATATTTCTGATCTGACCATTTCAAGTCTACACTGTCCTCTTGTAGTACTCTTGGTGCCGGTAGCTTTCCTGGTGCTGCAGTTAAATTGGATAAAATGACCCAGTGATTAAAAGAGACCTCAGCGGAGATGCTCTAAAGGCACAGCCTGATTTATGAAGGCAGAAGACAAAGGTGGCAGCAAGACAAATGGCATGTGGAGGAAAGAAAATGTCAATGTACTTCCTCACAGGTGTGAGTGAATTGGACCCGAGTCTCTTTTAAATGGGATTAAAAAGAAAAGTTCATCAAGAATTCAGCAGATGCTTTTTATCCAAAACAACAAGCCAGAGCTCTAAAAAGGTCATATTACTGGTACTACAATAAAAACCTATGGGTGAAGGTTTATTATTACATTCATGTTCATATACCAAAAATGGTTAGCTTGTAAAGAAATACACTTGTAAACCTGTGCCACACTGTATTTTAAGATGCCTTACTAAGGAGGACGTAAAATGCTACTTAAGTAGTGAGCTCCCTAGGTTTTCACACACTATTGTCTAGGTGCTTTCCAGCTCTCTTGTGGCCAGGTGTTTTTTTTATTTTGCTGAATCATATGAATGCTTAATGGTGAGAAAGAACAATTAGAAAAATCTTAAATCTACCTAATTAGATAATAATAACAAAAATAACTAGCATCACCTTTGTGTTGATTGTCGAATGGGGCTCTTGAGAAAAAAAAAATTGGGAACCATTGGTCTAAGCAGTTGAGGTTTAAGGGCCTTGCTCAATGGCCAAAATTGGCAACCTGGCACTGGTGGGGCAAAATAAAAATGCTAATATAATTGTTTCTAGTCTGCTGCAGGCAAAATGAGTCACATAATATTGGAGCAGGCAGACCCATCTGGACAGACAACTATCACAAGGTAATTATGACCTAGTGAGATGATGTAGTAACACGTTTCCAAAGAAATATTATCTCGGTACACCGCTCTGCTCCTGGTGGGACCAGTACATTTCACCATGACTACTTGTGGGTGTTCACAAACCACCGAATGCTGTATTAATTGCGGCAATTCCTCCCAGGTAGTGTTTTAATTAGATCTGTGTGTACTGTGCAGCCTACTGCTTAATCTGACACATGTTCAGGCTCTGTCATATAATTCTTTAAACATTCCTATCCTGTCAGAATGTATTACATTTGAAACCCTCACATTCTTCTCCAACATAAATCTAGTTGGCATTTTTCTATGTGAGTGTACAAGGCGTATATCCGTTAGTATTTTAAGTGTGTGTCAGTCACTGCTTGTGTGTGCGTACCTATGAGAGTAGGATATCCTCGCTTAAGCAGGAATGACAGTGAACTGGCGCAAGGCGTCTGGCAGCCTCTGTCGGCTACATTCTTTCCCATCTGATAGGGGCTCTTATCATTCTGAGATGGAGGTGCTGAACAGGAGATGCGTGTTAGGCTTTACAGTAACATCAACACATTCTTGTGCACATTCTTCACAGCCAGTGAAAACACTGCCGGCCCGATAACAGAAGGGCAATCAAAACAGCGATAAATTACGCCGGATATAAAATGTGACTAGGCAAAACACCAGCGTCTCAATCGAAATATGCTCACTGCCAGCTCTTAATGCCCATAATACCCTTGGATTGGGGGTTTCTGCTTCACCGGAGACATCGGGATGGATCTTGTCCAAGCTGGCCACGGTGACTCTGCAACCTGCTTCGTTTTCCAGTCCTCTACAGAACTTTAACCCCCCCTTATAAACCTTTAGGAGGAAAGAACTAGCTTGGAAACTTGGTATGTTCTTGGACTCATAACATTCTACTGTGTATCAACTGTAATAAAGAACAAAAAAGAATAAACCGACTGCACATTGTAATCACTTTATAGGCTTTAAAACTATTCCTTTCTATCATAACCAGCATTGACATCTTCAGCAATTTGAGCTACAGTAGCTTGCCTGTTGGATCGGAGCACACGTGCCAACCTTCACTCCCCACATGCATCAATGAGCCTTGGTTGTCTATGACCCTGTCACTTGGTTAGCACTGTTCCTTCCTTGGACCACATTTTATAGCAGCTTTACTTGCTGAGTATTATATTCCACTGATCTACAGGATTATGGTGAAGAGATAGTTTTTCACATTCCTTGCCAGTGCTCAAATTGTCCTGCCTGGTCAGTGAATACTGGCATCACAAGAAATATTTTATATGCAAATAAGCTGTGATTCTTTTTACCTTTTCTTATCCCATGCAACGGTACTTCACCCTTTAGGCTTACCAAGACCTCCTAGAAGCACATGGCCTCCTTAATAACTTTTTAATGTGTACGGTTAATTAATCATGTTTTTGTTTTATTTTCTCTTTTTATATCTGCTTTAGTCGTGTCTTTATTTCATATTATTTATTTCATCTTTCTTTCGTCTTTTTATTTTCTTCTCTGGAAAGCACTTTGAATAACTGCAGTGTGTAAATTAACTTGTCGTGCCATACCTTTAGGTTTCCAGTAATTTCCACGACTTCTGTTCACCTTGCTCCTTCTTAATAACCCAAAACTTCTTTGTTTAGAATGTCTATTCTGCTTCTCCAGTGGATATGTCACATTGGGCTCAACAGGAACGAGCAGGTCAGTTTCCCCTGCTGAGAAGCGTTGTACAAGTTCAAGTTGTTGTGCCACTGAAATAGCTAATGCGGCAAAGTCAGAATGCACCAGGCTCTTAAAAGGAATGACAAGTTGCTTGTTATGCCAAAAAAACCACACACAAATAATTGAGAGACTTAGTATTTGCACATTTCACATTTTTTCCTGTTAAAAATTGCCCCGAAATCAAGCTGTGAATTGAAGATCTCTAAAATAGGGCCCAATATCTTTATTCAGAGCTGTTTCTTATTTCTATCCAGCTTTCTCCATGCATACACCCCATTGAAAACACCTGCAGTATTTATTCCACAATTACAGAGTTTTCCCCAGAACTTAGCTTTTCTAATACCGGCAGGCTGTGGTATGGTTCTTTGCCCCTCTGACCGCAGTGTCCCTGTGCCGCCCTGCTAACAAACATTTATGCCCAATTTGTTACCCCAGGGCAAGCCATAACCACCCCGTTGACTCTGCTACTAGCCCAACATACACAATGTTTGCACATCAGCTTTCCAGCAGCGTACATCCAATTTAATCAATGGTGACTTATTTTCTTGGAAAACTGGCGTCACTAGAGGCTGGAAATTGATGAAGTATGGATTTAGTGTTCTTTTAACATTTAATCAATCAGCACTTACTCTGAAATATGAATTTTCCTCACAGCACAGTGGTGTGGGACCGCGTTCTTATTACGGTTGACTGTAAACCTAAAGCAACAATCAGGGGTTATAGATCAACATATTAGCCCTGTGTAGACCAAAGTATTGAATGTTTTATTTTCTCCTTGGTTACCAATGTAGTGTTTTATTAAATTGTATAATGTTTATTTTTTTTAAATTGACCTTTTAATGGTAATTAGTGTCAGAAGAAAAACTTAACATAACTTTTTCTCCACAAAACTTTTATGGTTGCCTGGACAAGCAGCACCACAGCAACAGAAACACTCCAACTTTTTTAGGTGGCACAGAAAGCATGGTGGGGTACAAGGAACTATGTATAAGCTCTCTCCCATTGGGCAGTATTACTCATCATGAAACTACACACAAACCTAAATGGGTAATGAGTCTAAACATTAATGCATCTAATCAGTGTACACCATGTACAAGGCTGCATTTTAGAGCAGGGAAACATAAAGCTTCCCATGTCTTAAATATAAATGAAATAACGTTCATTGCTTAAAATGAATTCATCTTTAATAAAAAATAATCTATCAAATTGCAAAAGTACAGAACCATGATAGCAATGGCCATCTGAGTTGCACTGAGTTGAGTACTGTATTCTATGTAATAAAGGATGATAATGTACTAATATCTATATATGTCCCAATGTAGATACATGTATTGGACCATGTTTTTTTAATCCTCAAAGCTAGTAGGATTAGTAAAGACAAAATGTCAGTGGTGTGCTGGTTAAACTCTCCAGAATTAATTTATTTTAAAAAGCCAGTTAAGTTGAAATCAACCAGGGTGAAGGAGGCTTGTCAGGACATTCCTTTTCCTGTAGGATCCATGTAGCATCACACCGGTAATTTAGATCATGCAGGAAAAGCTCTATTGGAAAAAAAACAGGCTTATCTCTGATCTGCGATCTCCCATCCTTGCCATTCTCACTTCAAAGCCTGATAATAAGAAGCACCTGTCCTTGCCCAACCCAAGGAAGTCTTTAAGGATAGAGATAAACAAAAGGAATTGTGGAAAATCAGAGGTTTAAGATGAAGCTTAGTTGCAATGCAAGAGCTGGAGAAGCATGTGGGTTCAGTACAGTTTTGGTCATGCAGGCCAGGCCGCGTTCTCTCAGCATGGCTCAGGATCCTACTGAGCTCTATAATCCCGCGTTCAGTCCGCGAGGGGCATGAACTATGTGCAGCTAATCTCCGCAAACTCACTTTTTGACTCGCTCCTGCTGACTTCTGATTTACTGCTCTAATCAAAAACAACTCAGCCTTTCACTTTCACTCAGACAGGGATTATGTAAGGAAACCTGATGCGTACTTGGCGACAAGATGGATCTCTGCCCATTAACTGTGATAGTTTTAATATTAGGTTTTGACTTTGCTGCTGAATGGCATTCTGTTGCATAGGTTAGAATTTCAGTTTGTAAAAGAATACTCCGGTGTTTAAAAAAAATCGAATCCCTTTTACCACATCTGTGGATAGAGGTGGTTAGAATGAACATATGTTTTAAAACTTAAAAATTGTGGAACATGCTCTATCTCTTCATTTTTATTACAGTCTTTTACAGATTACAGTGTCATGCCCACCTGCCATGCCTGGCATAAATACTGTAAAATATTTACCAATCAGCCACAACAATGGTGCACCCACAAAAATATGCTTAATGATACCTATTTCATTGCAGTTCTGTGTGTCGCTTTTGATAATAAATTAATTGCTGTTCCGTCTGTTTTAAGAAGCAACACATGCAGTGTTTGTGTAAATCAAAGAATTTCTTTTAAAAACTGAAATTCTAACCAATGCCATATCATGTTATTCACAACCTAGTTCAGTTCAGTTCATTTTCTTTAACCACTTATTCTCATTAGGGTCAGGTAGGGGTCCTGGAGCCTATTCCAGCGCTTTAATTGGCACAAGGAACACCATAACACCCTTAATGGGATGCCAGTTCATCGCAGGTGCCTACAGGACAATTTAGTGTCTACAATCAACAGATGGCATGTCTTTGGTCTGTGGGAGGAAACCGGAGTGCTCGAAGAAAACCCATGTGGAGAACATGCAAACTGCACACAGAAAGGTTGAAACCTTAAATTAAAAATATAACAGTAAACACGCATAGATCCATCTTAAAATTATCAAGATCCAAATTGTGATGACTAGATGATTGGGTCAACGCATCTCCAAAACTGCAGCTCTTATGAGGACCAAAAGTGGTTCAAGGAAGAAACAGTGGTAAACTGGTGACAGGGTCATGGGTGACCAAGTCTCATGGTTTGCCCTTGTGGTCCAATCCAACAGATGAGCTACTGTAGCTGAAATTGTTGAAATGAATGCTGGTTCTGAACGAAAGGGGTCCGAATACACAGTGCATCACAGTTACAGGGCTGTTTTGGCAACAAAAGGGGAACCAACACAACATCAGAAAGGTGGTCATAATGTTATGCCTAACTGGAGTATAATTTTAATTCTGTTAGAAACTCCACAGCAGAAAAGAACAATCACTAAACTTTTTCAATTACAAAAACATTTTGTGGGTATTGTCAGAGCTGAATATTCCTGCTTTTTTTTTTAAATATTTTTTATATGTCTTGTATTGTTAGGCAAGTGTGTTTGTGAGTTTGTACGTGAGAAAGAAACAGAAAGAAAGGCAGCACAGACATTAGAACTTGGCATAACTATAAGCAGTTCTACCATTCAGCTTTTATCTGTGTAAATGCTGTGATTATCAACTGCCATGACCAGACAGTCTAATCTAAGCATTAACCCGTACTTCCACATTTCTACGGCGTTGAGCTGATACACTATCACATATAATGCTTCGTTTCAAAGAACGGAAAAAGAATCATTTACGGAGAAATCATTTGGAATTCGTAAACTAGAAATCTCTCTATGTATAGTCTTGTTTAAAGATACACTTGATAGTGTAGACTAATGATATGTGGCTGGGTAAGGCTATTAAACTCTCTATCATAGGAAACGACACATCAGTGGAAAATAAAGCAAATATGCTTGATAAGTAGATTTGGGCTATTAACTTAATTGCCAATGGAAAGTTAGTCTTTGAAGTATGGACCGCCTCCTACATTTAGTTTGGACACAAAATACCAGAGCTTCTTGATATGGCCATTCACAAATCACGTCACTGCCAAGATGAAACGTGGGATTTCTGTTCATGAATGTAGTTTGGGAACCTGGAATTACCTGGATTTTTCTTAACATCAGGCATGACCTTTAAGCCATAATAATATCATGAAATAATAAAAAATAAAACATTCTGCACTTTGTTTCCCATGTTTTAATGAATTAAAATCGTTAATAAACTCTTTTTATGTTCTCTCTTGATTTGGGGCAGCACGGTGGTTAAGTGCGTAGTTCTGTTATGCATTTCGAACCCCAAGTAGGGTGGTCAGTGTCCTTTCTTTGTGCATGTTCTCTCTGCGTCTGCATGGGTTTTGTCCGGGTATAAACTTGTGTACTGATAAACCTTGTGTAAACAAAAAGTCTGTCATGAATGTCATGTAAAACACCTTAATCATTATCAGCACACTAACTATACATTTTCCTGCTAAGATTGCATGAGAAAACATTAAAGCTAATCAGTCAGCATGTAATATAGCAGCAGTTACATATTCCCCTCCGTCCTGAATACCTTCAAGATCAGGAAAAATTCAGATTTGTTTTACTGGGTGGCACGGTGTTCTGTGTCCTGTGTTTCCCGCCTTTCACGCAACTGTAAATAAGGCTAAGGGCGCATTTACATGAGGTGGTGCCACATGTGCCATTGTTCCCTACACTCACCTGATTTAACTTTGACCCAGTTTGCCACTGATCTTTTCAAAGCACCTCCAGTAAGACGAAGTATTTGGTTAGCATATCGAACCGTGTTAATCTTTTTAATGTGTTCAGACGCTCACGAAAACGCTGATTCTCACAATTTCTCAAGTTCAAATCTAAAACAGAGAGGAAAACACAACTTTGGAGGTTCTTTCTCAAAAATGTTCCCATCATGATGATGTTTTACAGCACGGCTCAAGCTCTGTGATTTGTTGCTTCTCATGTGAATGTGCCCTCATGAATAAATATCTGTTTTACCACCATTTTATCCTAAGTCTGGTAGTGGGTCCAGTTCACTGGACGAAACACAGGTAACACCCCTAACAGGTCGCCAGTCCTTCACAAGGAACAAAAAAACAACAACAACAAAACATTTTTATGAATTATATTTTGCAGACAGACACAGAAAGAGCAAGCAATCAAGTCCCTAAGACCCTCCCAAGACGAGGTGCCTTAATTCTCAGTGATATTCTGACTGTAATGAAGGAGCATCCGATGCCTCCTTAGCAGTGAAGGCAATCACATAATTCTTTTGCAGAACAACAAACGGGGCTCTTTTCAAATGTAAATAAATCCAGATTCATTTAAAATGTATGTAAAGTTGTACACGTGTTGTTTATTTGCAAATTCAGCTCGTCAGTGACAAAATAATTCTTTTTCAGTACACAGAGGAAGATGTTACC